>SWBH01000069.1:0-24775 GCA_024195465.1 Aureobasidium sp. EXF-8845 | reverse complement strand
TCAACTGGCGGTCGCAACTTCCAAAGCAGAGAAGAGTGAGAGAAACTTCACCGAGATGGTTCAACACGCACCGATAGGCATGTGTATGGATCGTGGTGACGGCTATCCAATCTACGTCAATGATGTATATCTCGATCTCATCGGGACCGACAGGACGAGCTTCTTCGACTCCGCAAAAGCCGGTTTCGCATGGAGAAGTTTTGACTTCCAGCGCAATGCTGATGCCATCGAGGAGTCATGGTCGGCCGCAGTCAAAAGCGGGAAAACTGCCAGCTTTGAAATTTCGGTCGGATGTGACACTGCACCTCGATGGCTTGAAGTCTTTGTACAGCAGCGATACAACGAGAATGATGTTCTGGTCTTCATCTTTTCATGGCTTACAGACATATCTGCAAGGAAAGCTGTAGAATCTGTCGTGGAAGAACGGCTTGCAGAAGCGATCGAAAACAGAAGAGCCTCAGAAAATTTTATTGATATGGTAAGTTCGATCCATTTGCTCCGCATGTGCTGAAGCCTGCATTCTTCATGCTTCTCGCCCCATGATTCAGGGCGACATGTCCGCCATCGTAGCGCACGACAGGTCTAGAGAACTTACACATTCCAGATTTCACACGAGATGCGCAATCCCTTATCCAGCATCCTACAACTGGCGGACAGCATATCATTAACATTGCCACCTGTAGTCACGGGTAAAAGTACTAGCTTCTCCCTGACGAACGAAAGTCTTGGGATATTAACAGAAGAAGCACGGAATGTGCTTCTCGATACTGCACAGACCATTACCATCTGCGCTAAACATCAGAAGAATATAATAGACGAAGTGCTCACGTTTTCTAAGCTAGATTCAAAGCTTATCGTGCTAGCTCCAGAGGCCGTTCAACCACTTCGAGTCATCTCCGATGTTCTAAGAATGAACAAATCGGAGCTTCGCCAGGCGGATATTGAGGGCAACTTGGACATCCAATCAAGCTACAAGGACCTCGACATAGATTATGTCAGCCTTGATCCTGGTAGAGTGTCGCAAGTTATTATCAACTTCATGAACAACGCTATCAAATTCACGCGGGCTTCTAGCGTTCGGAAAATCACGCTGAGTCTTGCGGCTTCACAAACCAGGCCTACTGCCGAGAGTTGCAACATTACACTCATCGAGCCACGTCAAAAAGCGCGATATCTGCCAACGCCCGGCACTGGGACAGAGGTGTTCTTAACCTTCACGGTGCAAGATACCGGTTGCGGACTCACACAAGCCGAAACGAAGAACTTGTTCCAGCGTTTCAGCCAAGCTTCACCGAAGACTTATAAGCAATATGGCGGTTCGTACGAGAATTGATATTGAACATTTCAACAAACTAACAAGGACTCAGGTAGTGGTTTAGGCCTCTTTATCAGCAGAGAACTGGTCGAACTTCATGGAGGTCAGGTTGAAGTCCATAGTGAGTCAGGCAAAGGCAGTACTTTCGGGTTTTATATCAAAGCGACACGTGTCGAGCGACCGTTGGAGCCACCATCAAGATCTTCAGTGATTGACAAACCGCAAACGATGACGAAGTCCAGTCATACAGCAACAACACTGGCAGAAGATTCCTTGAGAATCAGGACAAGCACGCAGGATCTGCATGTTCTTGGTACGTACGAAGTCTCCTACAGCAATAGATAAGTTACTAACTCAGCTCAGTTGTTGAAGTAAGTTCTGGTATCTTCGGGTTTCGATTCCCTACATTGACTCTTGGAATAGGATAATACAATCAATCAGCGGGTCATGTCTCAACAACTCTCACGTTTAGGCTGCGCCAAAGTGCACGCCGCGAATCACGGTCTGGAGGCTCTTGACTTTCTATCAACAACCACGTTCTGTGGTGGGGATGTCCCACTTTCAATCATCCTACTCGATGTGGAGATGCCGATTATGGACGGACTAACATGTGCTCGACGTATTCGCGAATCCGAGCAACTGAACAAGACCAAGCATGTGCCCATTTGTGGTATAACAGCGAATGCTCGCACTAGTCAGATTGACTCATGCATTGAGGCCGGTATGGACGAAGTCGTGGTAAGTGCTTCACTGACGTCTGGGCGTGCTTCTGCTGACATGCCATAGACTAAGCCTTTCCGCATGCCTCAACTTATTCCTCGAATGCTGGCTCTTGTTGACAAGCATAGTTCGCCCTAAGACTGGAAAGCTTCAAATCCGAGTGCGATCATTGACCTCGACCCTCCAGTTCAAGGAACCATGCAGACGATGTCCGAATACCTGGCAGTCAGCTAATTGCCGAAGCAAGCTCCACTCATCTTGCACAGGTATCAATGGTTTTACTAAGATACGTAGGATCATGACAGAGCAGAACGCTAGACGCATACCTTGTCCTCGTGATCATCTTTCGTCCTTGTGACCATTAAGCTTGGTCAGGCACAGGCTTAGCGAGACAGCAGAAACTGAAGTTGTGGAACAATTCCATCCAGACGACACAGTCACCCTCGCGAGACATTCGGCGCCATCAGCTCATCCGATCATCGAGTGAAACTCGCTAATCGCCTCCAAGGTCGTTCATTCATCACTTTCTGCAGACTCTGGCAAGGTGTCACTGGCTGGAAATCCTAGCAGAACTTTACAACTGCGATAGTAACGGAGGCAAGGGAGCTAGACATATGTGGTTGGTGTCTCTATTGCTCTACCAGAGCTCCAATTTGGTTGTAGACTCTGCTTCTGTATCGATCGCTGCAGCTCGCCTCACTCGATTAAGGATCAGTGAAACACTTCGCTACACATATGCAGCTCCTACTCGCTCGCTTGGGCTTGTGACGGATGCCACGGGCCCTGGGCTTGCTCTAGACACAGGTGTATGCGGCGATAGATCTGGGTACTAATGACCTAACCAAGAAGATGAGAACTGTGCGATATACCAACAGACGAGGACCGCGGACGAGAACGGAAGAGTGAAGTCCAGACTGGCTTGATGTTATGTGATGAGAGGACTGGAGACCGGGTATCTCACGCTAGAACAATAGTTGAAGATCCAGTTCGCATCCTTACAGTAGTCCTGTAATCCTTGAATAGACTCATTGGCCGATGCCTCGACTCCTAGAGTAGACTTGCAAGTGCAAGGTATAAGTTTCCATGACATGAATCCTGGAGCAAGATCTTACAGGCCACCACGTATCAAATTTCCAATCATCGACCACCATACGGTATAAGAAACTCTGCGAAGATTTGAATATGAATTCTGCTGACGAGGCGTTGGACAGACGAGATGAAGTTCACCACCATCGCGCGCATGTTTGCGATGAGCATCTCTGTCGCCATGGCCATTCCAGCTGGATTAGCGATGCCCGAGACTACACCAAACGAAAACATCGCCGCTGTCGGTTACATATACCAATGCAACCAGGGATTCACCGACATGACTTGTGGAGGATCTCTTACCAGGGCAAAGTGTCAAAACCTATGTTCTTGCAGCGTGCAGGGACAGGCATCGTGTGGCCGTTCTGGAACCTGCGACGGGGGTGGAGTCCAATCACGCTGTGCAAGTCGCGGGTGCGGGTGCCAGGGTACTGGGCCTCGATTTTACGGCCGTCTGAATTTCAGAGGCTTCGATCATCCGACCACTGGTAGACCCCTTCCTTCGCTCCAAAACAGGCTGTGTGGCGTTCATAGCCTGTGTACAAAGGTTAGCTTATAAAGCTATCATGGTCCTGTCCTCTTCATCGAGTTTCCATCATCTTGACTCCAAATCATCTGTGTGATAATTCCAGCAGCTTCGAATATTGTAAGCCGAATTCAGAGCAAATCAATCACGCAGCAACTCATGATGGCTAATACGTTCGCCAAAGAATCTCTGACCTTCTAACCAAATTCACGATTGCAACGATGTCAGAGTCAACTACCATAAACGAGGACCCAATCCAATCTTCACATCGCAGCCACGTCGATGACGACAACTCGACAAATGAGATCGATGTGATCTATCACAACATGGACTCCAGATCCAAATTTTATACTTTTCGTCAACAGCGAAATGGTACTCTTGAGGGCTGCATACAACGTCTGGCAAGGCAGCTCGAAGCTGGATGTTATGAAAAAGTAGTGAGTGTTTCAGGAGGAAGCAACAATTTCACTATCATCGTGGAGACCGCTCTTTCGCAAGCTCAACCGAATGAAAAGGGTTGGCCAGCTTGCGAGAAGCGGTCTTGAGCATCTTTACATAGGCAATCGTCGCAATCAATGAGACAAGATACTCAGGCGTTTAGCAATGCAAGTCGACCGTTGTCCAAGACCGTGAAGGGCGAGTTGTTCTCCTGTTATCGGGGTTCCCAGGCCGATTGTCACCTCTAGTCTAAAGATTGTGCAACCTGCGCCCAGCTTCTATAAAAGATCTCTGCTCCTTGGCAAACTGAAGCAACCAGCTGCAGTCTTGCTCGAGTGAATACAACTACGGTCGAATGATCACATGTAAGCCTTCTGATCGGCTCCCCCAACTTATTGTTTAGCTTTCCATGACCGCATCCGGCGAGCGATACATGTAAAGGACCATGTTCACTAGCGTCAGCACCATCTCAGAGGTCTCGGGGCTATTTGCCAATGCGCGTTTCTTCATTGCCACAATATACATGTCGTGTTGACTTCGGGTATATCCATACATCACAGCTCGTTCTACCATGGCACCTGTTCTCCACTGTATGTCCAGAACGATGCAGTATCATCCTTCTTGAGCCCATGTAGAACCTTGAGCATGCCATTGATACTTTCATGAGCCTCAATCATAGCACCCTCACCACCCATACGGGTTTTGACCCAACCAGGATCCATGCTAATGACAACAACCCCAGGGAGCTTCTCCCGCAATTCTTCGCCTTGGTGTACCGTAAGCATGTTCAACGCGGCCTTACTGATGCTGTATGTAGTACACTTTCGTGGCTTGATGCCTATGCTGGCTTTCATGCTGCCGAGTCCAGATGTCATGTTCAAGATCCTCACATCCGATGACAGGAGGTTGGCTTTGTAGAAACCTTCGGTGGTCTTTGCCGGTCCGATAACATTGACGTTGATGTGCTCGTTCATGTCGCTTTCAGTTATGGACAAAGAACTCTGCTCTGGGACAGCATTGATGCCACTGTTGTTGAGAAGGTAGTCGATCTTCTTGCCCTCAAGAGTCTTTCCACACGATTCGACAAACGAGGTGATGCTAGATGCTTTTCCAGTGTCGCATTCCAGAATATGTATGTTGTTGTTCTTGTTGAGCGCTTTCAGGTCGGTTAAATCATTTGACAACGAGCGCACTGCTCCAATCACAGTGTTGGAGCTGTCTGTCGAGAGCTGACGAACGAATTCAAGACCAAGGCCTCTGTTGGCACCGGTGAGTACATAGACCGGCATGATGTGAGGGTTTGATTAGCGAGATCTTGAGAGATGAAGACGGGACAATGAACATTTATAATTGCGGTGCGGGGGAGGGGTGGGGTACAGGAGAGGCGGCTAAAAGTCGATGGCGGCTGAATCGGCGGAACGTGCGATGACGTTTAGTGAATGCAATTTCCTCTTTCGCATGTGCAGATGAGCATCTTCCTAGAACGGTTCACGGACTATCGAGACCATTCTAGAAGCGTGTCTGGAGATTGCAGCTCTATAGACCAAGTCCTAAGTGCTTTGATCGTCAGGCGAGATTGTCCAAGTTTGACGTCTCACACCTGGAGGGACGAGCACATGAGATACATTAGTCCTTCTGTGTTGAATGGGCATGGTTGTTATCCTAACCTATCGCCATATGTATATGAATATCATCTAGCTAGAAACCCCATGTCGAGGTTTCACTCGCACTTTGAAGTTCTTCCGCGCCACAAAGAACGCGTTCTTCAAATACATTGGTCCCTCTGATTCCACGGTTTCGAGCTATCCATGTGTCAATCTCGTCGATTGCTAAATCCGCCGGAAGAAAGCTTACCTCGAATTTCCTCAAAAAGCTGGGAACCAACTTGTACGTCTCCATCAGACTGATGTTCCTCCCGATACATGTTCTTGCCCCGGCTCCGAAGTGGAACATGCTCGATTTCATCTTTGCAATTCTTGCTGGATCAGCGCCTTCGTTCTCAAGCCATCGCTCTGGTCTGTAGATATGTGAATCGTCTCCGAAGACTTGCTTGTTTTGGTGTAGAACCCAAGCGTTACAACCGACAATTGTTCCGCCTGGTATGAGTTTACCACAGATAGTGGCGCCTTGGGGAGGCACCACACGCTCAAGTAGTAATCCTACAGCTGGATGCATTCTGAAGGATTCATTAACTACAGCGTCAAGATACTTTAGCTTGTTGGCAGCTGGGAAAGGGATGACATCACCAGCACCAGTCGTGTCGTGGGTCGAATCAAGAAGTCCGGAAGCATCTGCTGAGTCAATCTCTTCCATCAACTTCTTGTAGACACAAGGGTTCTCCAAGAGATAATAGAAAACACCTGACAAGCTTATGGCAGTACTGTCCGACCCAGCAATGATCAGAGAGGCACACATGGCGGTGATCTTGTTGTCGCTAAGGAATTCTTTGTTTTTCTCCTGAGATTGGAGAAATCGCTGGAGAAGGTTCACGCCGCGTGCTTTGGACAGTGTTGACTCGATGTCCTTTGGAGGAGTTGCTACGGCCTCTTTCTGTCTTGCGATTGCGAACTTGATTATTGCAGCATTTGGGGTTGCTGGCCAGAGGTCCTTGGACTCGAGGAACAATTTGATCGGATTCTTGACAAGCAGATAATCCCACCAAGGATTTTGTCCCACAACGGTCCCGTAGTTGATGAAAGAGTCGACGGTGGAGATGATGTTAGAGACATCTCTATTCTGTTCCACAAAGCCTAAGCGTTTAGACCATGTAATTTCACCAATAACGTCAAATGCGAAGTACTGCATCCACATTGACAGATCACAAACCCTGCCTGTATCGACAAACAGATCTTGCGTGCGCTGCAGAAAAACAGAAGTGCAGCTATCTACGAGTGGTTCGTAGTCTAACAAGGTTGTCAAAGCAAAAGCATGGTTGACGGAACGGCGTAGGCGAGCGTGATATGTCTCCGATCTTGTAGAGAATCTGGAACAAGGGCGGACTCCATCAGTTATAGGTCCAGACTTGACCGGTTCTGACCAGGTAATGCCTACTCACAAGTTGTAAATCGTCCTGCCTTTGTTAACCGTACCAAACACGCTGTAATAGCCACTCTAGCTCCCGTCAGTCAGATCTTGAGAGTTCTCTTAGGCCCTTCCCACTGACTTTGGTATAACCTTTGTTCAGGCCGTAGATGTCGGGGATGGCGGCAGGATCAGCGAACGACAGCACGTTCGGTGCCACTCGAACCACGTCGCCATACTTGGCATGGAGCTTTCGGTACGTGATATGCGTATCACGTTGGTAGACGTCCAGTGCGCGCCATATATCCGTGAAGGATGCGATTAGTGGCCCAGGGTATCTGCTCAAACCGTTGCGAAATCTTTGATGAGCTAGGTAGATGACTGTGCAGCATATAAGAAGAATGATGAGGGAACGAGTATTGAAGAAGTCGACCAGGTTTGATTGTTGCAACATCGTGGATTGGTGAAGATATGGACGCGAGTGCGGACAAATCATGGGGTTTATACTGCTCGAAAGTAACCACGAATTCCCCTTAGACCTCCAGGTCGTGGACTGGTCATCGGATGTCTCGAGTCCGGGTGTGCTGACCCATTCCCATTGGACAGCGCCAGGAGGGAGCTCCAGCATACGCTTGGGACTCCGGATTGGGGATTATGCAGATATCGCGCTCCCGACCCCGCACCCCACCGGATGTCGGATCAAGTTGTTGTCAGATCGGCCCAAACCAATTCCGAGGGTGTGGGGTAGGAGAGCCTCCTCATCTTGATCTTGGTTGTATCGGAACTTTTCCTTGCCGAAGCTGTCCAATATTTGTCAATGTCTCGAGAGAAGTCTAGCAGCACGTAAGAGAGACCAGTATGATCCGGGTCTCGGTAGGTGTTCGCGGTTGTGTAATGGTAGCCTCCGTTTGATTACTCCAAGTAGTATATCAGTCTCTGTTTTCCGTTCATTCTCGTTTACAGCAGAGAGAAATACACGATAAACCTCCACGCAGCCATGTCAGCAGTGGACCGTCATTCACTTCCCCAGGGATCGAGACCTGTTGCATGTTTCCGCAACAACGGACCCGATGACCTTGCCTTGCAACGATGGAAACTACGCGAACTCGCTGAAGGATGGCCTATGTACCGCGATGCATGCGAATGGGATAACTTCGACTCCATCTTCCACGACGACGCTCACATCTACACCACATGGAGCGGACGCGTTCACTACAAGAAGTTCTTCGAAATCTCCAAGGCTGGCATGGACAAGGGCGCCTTCATCATGCATAGATGTGTTGGAGCTAGCACTGACATCCGTCCGGATGGTTCGCGTGCAGTCACCAAACTCAAGTCGACCATCACCCAGCGTTTTATCATAGACGGTTGCGAGGTGGATGTCGAGTGCGATTGCCGCTTTTGCTACCTTTGGGAGCGCACTGAATCTGGCGACTGGAAAGCCCGGTTGGTCAGGCACTGGTACGAGAAAGATAAGATGACTCCTGTCAACCCCAACAAAGTCCCACAGCTTGATGAGAAGAGACTGGCGACCTACTCGCCAGGCTATAAGATGCTTGCTTATTGTCAGGAGGAGACGATGGAGGGTATAAAAGTTCTGTACGGTATGCCAGGACACCGTCGTGAGGATCAGGGCACCCCTTCTAGAGATGCACACGACAAACTCTACGTTCAATGTAAGAAGTGGTTGGATGGTGCAGCTGTTCGGCCCGAAGATTTTTAGATCTAGGTCATGTAGGGTATTCTATCGATATAACAGGTCACGTATGTCAGGATCGAGCTATTTCATCTGAGTCAATTGCAGAATCTTGGAGCGTATCGTCTGTTGAATTGCCACATCTAAACATACGCCATACGAAAATTCGATGATACAATATGGTACCCTGATGACTAACGAAACCACCAATTACCTTCACTGATCGTACGAGAACGGGGATGAAATCTTATGTTCTTCTAGCAAGTGTAAGAAATCATGTGTACGAGGTCTAGTAGATGTAACTCTCACTCAGTAGTGAATCTAGATCTATCTGACCAAGTAGGTCACCCGATAGCTGCACCCCATAAGCAGTTCGATCCATCGTAGCATCTAAACTAAACTCTTGTGAGGTCCAAGAATCGATGCTGTTGCTTGAGTTGATTTGTTCTTTCGGCTCTAAACATCATTTGTTCAGCATTGCGTCTCGATCGACCTTTCTTAGGGAGAGCTGAGGAGGCCTTCTCACTTACGAATAGCATCAAATATGCAGACAAACTTCTCTAGGACCTGACGAGCCCTTGATGAGAGTGCGCTGGTCCTTTGCATCAACTTCATATTCGCTAGACCCTCGTCGAGCAATTGTCTGATGTCCAAATCTGAGACTCCTGTGGAGGCTGCAAGCGCGGAATTTGTATGACATAGTAGTGCAAGACAAAATGTATGCATTGCCAGCATTGTAGCTTTCTGGAGTCAGTCTCGTATCATCGAGTTCACTAGCGAGTCATACCTGTGTGACTGCACGCCCACCAGATATTGTTCATGTTGATAAATCCTTCACCTTTTCTCAGCACAAGAGAGAGGACGTGATGTGTGTTCTGTAATATAAGCAGCTCCTGCCCAACCAGCGGAATGCATTGGTCAAAGAGGAAGCCCCACTGCTCTATGAGTTTGTCATGCACGATAAGATCGAGCAGATTTGTCAGTATTGGACCATTGATTAGCATCAGAGTTCGGTAATAGTGTATTGACAGAGATAGTCGGAAACGAAAGGCAGCCTTGGTTGTTTCAAGGGTGTGACCAGATTCGCTTGGATCAACAAGGAGAAGACTTTGATCCAGAGCATGTCGCCATTGCTCGAGCTTCTGGAGAAGTTGCAGTCGTGAACTCAGAGAGGTCCATAGATCCAAAACCTCCTCCCTCTCGATGTTGTCCTCGTAGATGGTGCTTAGAACCAATGCGGTAATTGTACAAAGATCCCTTCGTGAGAATATTAGCAACACGCTTTACTTTTGGTGAATGCTAATGCCTCATACGTAAGATACTTATGATGCAGAAGGCTTTCGACTTGCTGTTCGTGTATTGTGATAGTCAATGAACGATACATGAGACGAGGATCTTGTAAAGGCGGTGTGCAAACATATTGTGATGGGATAAGACATGGTCTACCAGTGCACATACAGAGCATTCTTAGACAAAGTAAGTTGGAGCCTTGACAAATGTGCGAGAAAAGAGCGACATACCTGTCTTGATTGACTATACTATACCAGAGCCGGAGATTCGATACGGCATCTGCCATCGACAGTTCCTTGTAGCTTAGGGGTGAATGTAATCCTAGTTGCAGAGCAGCTTTCACAGTCAACGCATGATTAGTCCAGCTCTCAACAGACATCTGATGGTTTTGCTGGTAATTTGCCAGGAGCAACATGACTTGGACTGAGCGATGGATGTTAGCAGTACAATCTTTGAGAGTGACTGTACACTTACTCGACCGTACGTCGGCGCCTCGAAGCTTTACTGGGGTCAAGTTTTTCACGCTCCGCCGATAATGCCTTTCCCCTCGTGAATCTCCGTTCGCTGAGCATGCATGCGCAAATACAATATCCATGAAAGCTCGATTCAATTTCGCTTGATGAGTACCGAGATCAGAGCGCGTTTCCTTGAGCAACGTAGTGAGATCTGACATGGTGATGAATGGAAAGCTTGAACCTGCAGTGGCAAAGAATGTTTCGATCAGTTGACAACCCTCCGCAGTGGAGAACAGCGCAAATCGAGAGCTTCCTTGTGGAGTCTGTAACTGGCCTGTCATACTTGCATCACCCTGCTGTCGCCTGAGGGGCGTTGTCTCTGTTGCAGGGACCCTCGGCACAGTTTGACTGTGACTACCCAAGGAAGCTGGAGCGCGTAATACTTGGGCGAAGGAGCGCGAGACTGCACGGAAGAAAGCGTGGTTTGAAGATGGACCTAAAAAATCAGGATCAGGCTGGAGGTTTGGGACACATCCATTTCCTCACCAAAATGTCCAAACTCAGACGCAGACTCGTCTCGAAAGAGTTGTGCTGCGCGCTGATCCAAAGTCGACTCCTCGTCAGAGGACCCAGGACTCGTCTCATGGTCGGGCGGGCCCACGTCTTGGCTCTGTTCTCCTTCTGGCTCTGAACGAGCATTGTTAGTCTGTGGCGATGCCGCGTCGGGTACCCTGATCACAGTCGATGGAGAAGCTTCAGCTACAGTACGTAGTCTGCTCTCCAACTCTTTGATCTTCTGTGTCAGATGTGCACGACTAGATCAACTGTCAATTCACGCCACGACATAAGATGGTTCGCCACATATCATGCTTACGGACCTCGTAGTGTTGCGAGCGACCTCGCGTGGTATACTTCTGTACGAACATGAGGCTCCTATCTGCTGACAAGTCGAACAGACAGGTTGTAGTCCATCGCACTAGAATCCACCTCAACTCAGTACTCCAAGAGCTAATCGGGCTTTTTATCTTTGATTAGGACCTACCCTTGTCTTTCTGGATCTGCAGCTGTTGCATGCAAGTGATATGCGAGTCCGATAAGACGATCCGAGTCTTGTACTTGGAGCTGATGCCTGGATTCCTCCGAGCGAGTCATCTTCAACGCCTTGTGCGGCATCCTGCGGGGTCGTCATGTTGTCAACGTCTATCTGTGGGGAAGAACTTTTAGCACAGTCGGCAGAGGACTGATTACGGATATCGCTATCCGTGTTGTCGTCGGATCTGATGCAAAACATGGAAGGGACATGAGCTGGTTATCGGGATAAAGAACTCAAGTTGACCCGACCCCGCAATCCAACCCCCTTGTCCGTGGCCGATCCGACGCATCCGCTCCCTATGATTCTTAACAGCTGTCACCCGCAAATCTTCCAGACTAGGGCGCTCGATTGTGGGGATAGAGTCTGGATGCCCAATTGTGGGGAGTGAAAGGACATCCGACAGTGGTAGATGGTCTGAGTGAGCCGGCGATAGAGACCGCTGGACACTGTAGAAGCTTCAGTCTGAACGAACCCCGCTATTCCAAAGTCTTAAAAGCAGTGTTGTAACACCTGCTGGGAGGGGATCCTTTCCTATCGTGTATCAGTTCCCTCTTCAAGATATCACATTAGCTTGGACATCATCTCTCAGTAGCCCTGCCTAGATCGAAGTCATGCCTTCCTTAGACGATCAAGTCGAGGCCGCCTCGGTGACTGGACCCAGCACTAACCGTGTACGCACTCTTGGATCTGTTCGCTTGACTCGTGAAGGCACAAATGAACACATCCTGTGGCCCAAGCCATCTAACGATCCAAACGACCCACTTAATTGGCAAGATGAGTCGATGGTCCTGGTAGTGAAGAGCAAACTTACTGACCTCTACTCTCAGGTCAAAGGCATACAAAATCTATCTGATGGCTCTGACCAGTGTTGCTCTCATCATGGCCAACTTTGTGACCGCTGGCCCTTCGATTACCATTGTTCAGACCACCGCCGACCTCTTCCACGTGATTCCTCCAACCCCTACGTATCCCCCATCTCTCGCTCCTGCATCTCTCGCCAAGTTCGGTAACGCCATTGGGAAAGCGGCTTATCTCTACTCAGGTACCGCTTTAGCTACAGGTCTCTCAAACCTGCTCTGGGTACCAATGGCGCTGAAGTATGGGCGCAGAAAGGTCTGGGTGGCAACATTCTTAGCTTTCGGTGCATTTTCCATCTGGTCTGCCCTTGCCACTTCTTATGGTAGCCTCATGGCTGCTCGAATTCTCATGGGTTGGATGGCAGGATCGGCCGAGTGTGTCGCACCATTGACAGTTGGAGACTTGTTCTTCCTCCACGAAAGAGGCTTCTATATGGGGTATGTTCTGTCGACGGATATAGAATTGACTAGAAGAGCGAGCTGATCAAGTTCGCTAGCGTTTTTGCTGCTGCCCTCAGTGCCGGCGTTCCTCTCGGTACTATGGTTGGCGGATTGCTCACCTTGGGTACTACATGGCGAACACAGTACTACTTGGGAGCAGGTATCGTATTTCTCATCGCGATCCTAGCATTTTTGACGATGCCGGAGACAGCCTATGACCGTGTTGTCGAGGTCCCTGGGTCTTCTCCATCAGAGCACGAAGGAGATTTCGAAAAGCAATTGGCAGACTCCCATCTCGACCGAATCTGTCTCGGTAATGGTCACAATGCGTCAGATATCCCACGCAAGAAGTCCTTTCGACAGAACTTGTCGTTCTCCATGCCAATCAAGACGAAGGAACCGTTCCTAAAGATCGCCATTCGCCCGATCCTTCTTCTAGCGCTTCCATCCGTACTCTGGTCTACCATCTCGGTTGGGCTTTGTGTCGGAGTCTATGTCGCTCTTACAGTCTCGCTTCCTAATGATTTCTTGACTATATATCATTTCCAGACATGGCAGGCCGGCCTCACCTCCATCCCGGTACTTATAGGCACATTCACTGGCATGTTTGTCTGCGGTTATTCGTCTGATCACATTGCCGACTTCTTCACAAGACGCGCTGGCGGTGTCAGAGATCCTGAGCATCGTCTACCGAATGCGATAGTACCTGCATTGGTTTTGCCTGCAGGTTTGCTCATGTACGGCTTTGGTCTAGAATACAGCCATCATTGGGCTGTGCCTACTGTCGCCCTTGCAATCAGTAAGTGTCAATCACTGTAAAAACACCACAAGCTTGAGCTAATCATGCGCAGTAAGCTTAGGAATCGTGGGAGGTACCGCAACGAGTGTAGCTTATGTTGTTGACGCGTACCGTCCCATCGCCGGAGAATGTGTTGTTACTGTCATGGCCTTCAAAGGTAGCTTCTCCATTCCTGACTTTGTTCGCTGCTGCGCCGAGTGCTAATTCTGTACCTCACAGCTGCGTTTGCGTTCCTGATCGGATTCTATACAAACCAGTGGATTGCAGAGAATGGTTATGCTGTTGTCTTCGGTACGCTCGCCGCTATCGTCTTTGCCTGGCACGCTCTAGCCATACTACTGTTCTTCTGGGGAAAGGATTTGCGCGAGAAAAGCTTGCAATGGAGGATCATGAGCTTGGTGAGTTGGAATGCCGATCGCGAGACAGGAGAGTGATGTGTCCTACAGTAGTATGTAACCAACAAAGTTCTGCAACCACGACAACGCATCATACGCAAGAATGAGAACAGTCCTATACCAAAAGCCCCTTGTCCCTCCTACGCGATGCTTTGGAAACAATGGATCCAGACATCTCTGCATATCTACTTAGTAATAGATTAATCTTATAGGTGAAGTATCATCTTAGTGACAATAGTGGTTTCGTGGAGTATTAATCGAACTCTTAGCTGTGCGAGATATCTCGAGCTCT
This sequence comes from Aureobasidium sp. EXF-8845, assembly GCA_024195465.1. Lineage (NCBI taxonomy): Eukaryota > Fungi > Ascomycota > Dothideomycetes > Dothideales > Saccotheciaceae > Aureobasidium > Aureobasidium sp. EXF-8845. The sequence goes on along the minus strand of SWBH01000069.1, from coordinate 10,351 downwards.
AGTAACTATCTTCTTCTATCTTTGATCTAGACATGAGAAATGACTGTGGAACGTTGAGTGGAGTACAACTGATGCGGGGCATAATGCAATTTGGCCGAGGGAAGCCGATATCCGGTAGTCAAACTATAAACTCGAGATGTTGCTGAGTAGCCGCGCGTACAGACAGATAGAGTCTACTTTAGATTACAACACTACGCAAAAGCAGCACATAGTAAGGTTTCAATATCAGTAGTAGACGTCAATGGCGTCGCATGTCAACAACAAGTACAAGATGATGGCAGGCCCGCTGCTAGAAGTCAATTTCTGTCCGCTCAGCTTTAGAGCTTCGTAAAGGATAGCAAAACTGGAAAATGAGCGCCGAGTCTTCGACTACGATGGTGTGGCTTTCGCGTACAGACCGAGACTGCAGTGATGTCAACGACGAGGCTGGTGTTGGTCTTATATCGCCCAAATCAGAATCTGCAGCGACAGACCGGACCAGGCAACAACATTCACAGATATCTAGGTTGGCCTTGAGTGTTGCGCTAGTTCTCTCGAACATTGCTTGGGCTGGTATCTGTTTGATTCTTTGGCAAGGACCGAGTAGACCGAGTTGCTCTGCCCACCCTAGCCACAATGCTTTTGAAGCAGATTTCGGTACATTAACCTTCAGGACTGATTGTACGAATATTGGATTATGCTGAGCAGTTACATTGAATAGTCACTACAGTCTCCCTACCATACAAACTCGCAACAGTCAAGTTCGACGACCTCCTCCTGTTCAACCAAACAAGCCACAGTGTGTATCGGAAGATGGACCCTAAGATCCCGCTCTATTTTGGCAGGCCAAGCCCAGCCATAGATGCCGCATGGGCTGAACTCCTCCAATACGAATATCCCGCTATCACACCGGAAGAGATATCCTTGAACCCTTTCCTCTCCTACGACATGGAAAAGGACAAGCATCCAGTCACGGGAAAGCATCATTTTGCGCTCGACGTCTTCCACAACTTACACTGTCTTAACGCCGTGAGAATGGAGCTCGACAATAACTATTACGGTGCACATCATCATGGTCATGTTGGCCGAAGAGCACGAAACGACCACGAAGCTCATACACCGCGACAGCACGAGCAGCATAAAAACACCTGGGACGCAGCCCAAAGAGACCACATTGATCATTGTATGAACCATATCAAGCAGAGCTTGCAGTGTCGACCCGATTTAAGCCCGGCGGCGATGCATGTGTTCGAAGACTTGGATGGTTCGAAGTATTTTCTGGGCAACGCGGAAAGGCATACGTGCTATGACTGGAAGAGTATCATGGAATGGGCTGCTGCGAGAAAAACCGAACCAGGATATATCCTCCCTGTGGACTGAACGGTGGTTGACTTACGAAGATCATGAATGCTATTGGGAATGCTGCTCACTGTGCTTGTTTGGCTCGTGCTGTCATGTACCGGATATAGAAGACCAAACTCTCGTGGTTGCAGCAATGAGGTTCGACGTTGCTTGAGAAAGTCTGTTCGCTGTGTTCAAGTTCTTGTATGATGAAGCGAGTAACGCACGTTTTGGCGTACATACGATGGCAGACGCTTCTCTATATCTTTGTCTTGATCCATCTAGAACCACTCGCAAACTCGTGTCCACAGTCGAAGTAGTCTTTGACCTTGAAGTGGTAGGTCATGAAATACGGAAGCTTGAAGCCCGAGAATGCACCCAAGCCTCTAGTCTGGCCTACTGGAATCAGCTGTGTTTCTTCTGCGATAGTCTTGTATTCCATATCAGGACCAGTAGGTCTCGCATCTGGGTCAGAGTGAGCTGCAAGTAGATCACGCTTCATATTGGTCATTGCAGCAGGAACAGCCTCAATCAGATCGATGAGTCCACCACGAGTGTAGCTGCCGACATCGCCCAAACAGTACACTCGAATACCGGCTTTATCCACCCGTAGCGTACTCCCGTTAGTCTTGATGTACCCTCTGTCGTCCAACAGATCGGCTGGCACAAATCCTGTGTTCGGTCTCACACCCATAGCTGGGATGAAGAGGTCACACTCAATGTCGGTGTCATTGCTGAGGTGAACGAGCGTTCTACCGTCTGCTCTTTCGTCTGTACCGGTCGTACGTAAATTGTAGATCACATCAACGCCTACTCGATCGAGTAGAGACTCGGCCCAGTCCGAGAAACGTTGACTCAGGATCGGAAGCAGTTTTCCAGCTCCTGCGATGAGTGTGATCTTGGTTTGAGGATTGCTAGGTCGATTCGCCAACCACCCTGCTGCACCATTCCGGTATGCTCCGATTTCGCCAGCAAGCTCTACAGCAGAGGGACCTCCACCCGAGATGACGATTGACTTGGCGGCCTTGACTTTCGAGTTCATGTTCAGGATAGTCTTCTGCAAATCCTCAAGACTTGTCTGGTTAGTGCTGAGTATTGGCGCATACGTGCTGGTACCGGTGGCGAGCACAAGAGCGTGATACTGAATGACAGCTTCACCGCCTTCAGCAAGACGAATATCAACCGTTCGGGCCTTTGTGTCCATGCCCGTAGCAGCGCCACGCATGAATGGGAAGATGCTCGCATCATATTGCTCGAAGCCAGAGGGCAGATCAGAAAACAACTTGATGTTCTTGGTCAGATCCAATGATGCTGCAGCACGCGGGGATGCCGATCGATGGTAGAAGGTTGTTGATGGGTTGACCAAATAGACGTGGTACTTCGCGCCTCTCTTGGAAAGATCTGGATAGACATGCTTGAGGAAGATGTGGGCAACGCTGGAGCCGGCATACGATGCTCCAAGCACAACGATGTTGAGAGTCTTGGGTGACATGGACGTGGTTGAAACCTCGAGAGTCTGTACAAGTAGGTCTGAGGGTTGCGATAGGGCAAATCAGAAGCAAGCCAGAGAATTTGAACAGAACGTCGATAACGTTGAGGTGTCTAAACAGCATTGTCTAGACGTCACGTCACGGTTAGGTGCGGACTCGACTTATTATAGGAGGCATCATCATTGATCCTGCCACAATCTGCGAGTCAACATTGTGCTCGTCCAATATCCCGACATCAAGTCTTCGGTAGAAGCAAAGGTCCGACAAGATTCAAAGCAGGCCGGTTGAGTCTGCCCGGCGGTGAAAGCGGAGAGCGCAGGCGGACGGGCTCTGTCTTCAGTCCATGATCCGAAACGCCAAAGATCCTACCATTCATAAGCCTCGATTGGATGCACGTCGCATAAATCTTTCCCAACGTTAGAGTAATTACATTCGTGGCAGAATAGTCGAATCCGCATATAGAACATCAAGAATTGGTGCGTTTTGCTTTGTGGCCATCACCTTGCCTGCATGGGGGCACGCGTTTAAGGGCTGGCCGATCTCGCATCAAATTAGCCGTCGCCAAGCAGTGGCTTCCCTCCGCTATCGCATGTGCAAGCATCATCGGCTCTCCGCACTAGTTGTCTCTGCAAAACACCTTGCACGACTATCGCGAGAACCTACCTTTAGCGATCACAACGCCAGAACCTCCCCTTAGTGATGCAGACTTTCAGCAAGATTCGATGCTATGTCTCCAAAGGTATAGTATCGCAAATTGATGACTGGTGTTCGTATTCAACGGATTTCCGAAGGGTTCGCATATATTCTCCCGACAGCAACTTGTTCCTCTAACATGATTTCTTTTCCCTTTCGTACTTGTCTTTACGTTCACGTCCAAGATATATGACACCTGAAGCCGAAAAACCCCTTGCCATGTCGCTGCTCAATCATTATCCGTTTGACCCTCTGGCTCCGGAGGAAATAGACCTGGTGAGGCATGACGAACGGGCGAGCGACGTGCGCAAGACTAACACAGGTACAGGTAGCGAACATTGTACGCACTGCTTCGCCAGGGGAACACCTGAACTTCCGGGTCATCACGCTGAAGGAGCCCTTGAAGAACGAGATGATCCCCTACCTCGAACGTGAGCACACTGCAGGCGACCTCTCGACGCGCCCTCCCCGCGAAGCTCGCGTTCAGATCGTTCTTCAAGAGGCTGGACGCAATCAGGTGGTTCTACATGCGTCTGAGTGACAATGCAGATGCGAATTACTATGCCTATCCGCTCGATATCTGTGCCGAAGTGTCTGAGATGCTCCAAGTCACCAAGGTCTAACGACTTCCTCTGTCTGAGCTAGAAAGGATGCATTTCGAGTCACGACCGTTCGATATGGACCGGGAACAGGACGTCACCGATAGCGAGTATCATCCTGATCTACGTCCTTCCCCACGCACAACAACGAAACCTTTGCAGGTGGTACAACCCGAGGAGGCAATCATCTTGCCTGGGAGAAGTGGACAATGCGAGTCGGCTTGAACTACCGTGAAGGTATCACCCTCCACGACGTCCGATACGACGGACGCAGTCTCTTCTACAGTATATCCCTCGCCGAGACGTTTGTCCCCTACGGCGATCCACGTCCCCCATTTACCCGCAAAGCCGCTTTTGACTTGGGCAACGATGAAGCAGGCTTGAACGCGAACAATCTCTAATTAGGTTGTGACTGTCTTGGGTCCATCAAATACTTTGACGATTGGCACAACACAAGCCAAGGTCTGCAGCTTAAGCTACCTATTGTCATCTGTTGTCATGAGCAGGACGATGGTATTCTGTGGAAACACACACCATGCCCCCGGCAAGGAGAGGTTTAGGTGGTCCGAGCGGGGTTGGCTGACTTAGGATTTGACGGTGGTCGGCGCGCGCGAGGTAGGTATCTCGACAACGTGCGAATAAACCCCTCGATGTTTTTTGATAATAATGTAGAGCGTATCGATGCGACAAACTTTAGTTTACTAAGTATGTCTATATCTGTTATAGTTGTCGAGTTATATATAAGGAGGCATCAATCTAGGGAGTGGTCTCTTCGCGGGGTGACTACTAGGGTCTATCCCTACTAGACCAATTAGCAAACGAGCTATTAGGATTATGAATTTCCTCGCTATAAGCCATTAGGATTATGAATTTCCTAGCCATAAGCCATTAGGATCATGAATTTCCTAGCTATACAACTAAGACGCATAAACTACACGCTTTTAGAGGATATTTATATAACGAAAGTTATAGCGTATACATTAAAGAAGCGAATCGCAATTTTACTAGTAAGACGAGTGGTTTTAGAGGGACTATTTAGCTATTCGCTATCGGGATCATGAATTTCCTCGCTATAAGCCATTAGGATTATGAATTTCCTAGCTATGTAACTAAGACGCATAAACTATACGCTTTTAGAGGATATTTGTATGACGAAAGTTATAGCGTATACATTAAAGAAGCGAATCGCAATTTTACTAGTAAGACGAGTGGTTTTAGAAGGACTATTTAGCTATTCGCTATCGGGATTATAAATTTCCTCGCCATAAGCTATTAGGATTATAAATTTCCTAGCTATGTAACTAAGACGCATAAACCACACGCTTTTAGAGGATATTTATATAACGAAAGTTATAGCGTATGTTTATAAGAAGCAGATAAGAGATTATTATGCTAATTTGTTATCGTCGTAAGTACTCGAATGCGACTTCGTTAATTTGCGTAGTCTAGAATGTTTAATTCTCATATAGTACATAATTAGATACAAAACTTCTACGTATAGCACGTTACTACTTATTTTATAGAATAAGCTCGGAGATTAAAAAACACGTTTAAGAAATAAGATAATAACTAGAATTAGTCGTATAATAACTAAACATTTATTAAAAACTCTTTATAGCATATAGGTAGGGTTATATAGTTAGTAATCGCGGCCTATTGCTAAGACCGTACTTTTACTAGGCTAGCCTACTAGCATAAACTTCTTTTTACGCCTCCCTAGATAGGCTAGTATAACACTCTACGTCTTATACATAGCTAGAAAATACGCTACTAAGGAGGAAGCAAAAGCAGCTGCGCGTCGTCTCTAAAATAGGCGCCGTAGTGGGGATGATCTTATACGACCGCGCGGTCGTCCTCTTAAATATAGCTCTAGGGCTAAAGCATTAGCTACAAAACTTAAAAATTAACGACTATAGCGATAAAGAAATAGAGAGGAAGTGCTAATAATTTAAGAAGAGTCTCTTAATTAGGTAACAAGTATATCGTAGCTAGAGAGACACTTCTATAAGTATATAAATATAGAGGAAGTAAGACTTATAAAGAACGTAAAGGTACGTAAAAGTTATTATAACACTAAGAATGCCGTCGTATCTCTAGAAGCTATCGCTAGATCATTATAGGATTAGTAGTAAGTTAAGGACTACGATTAGCACATAGAGGGAGGCAAAAGTTATAAAGGATGCACATAAGAGCAAAACTATAGCAAAGCAGATACTAGACGGAACTAGCTATCTATAGAAGAGGCCGTTACTTAATCATTTATAACTTCGCCGGTACTATAAAGTTATAAGGGCGATATCGTAAAGCACGGGCGACAAGGGAAGCACACTTACGAAATCCCTAAATTAGGACACGTAAAGCGATAACTCTTAAGCTGTTATAGCTAGCTTATGTCTAAGCTAAGCATTAAATCGATACCATATTATGCCTCTAAAGAAGTATAATAACGAGGACAAGCGGATCGCCGTAAGAAACACGCGACTACGGGAACGACGTACCTTATAGCGAGTCGAAGCGTTAGTTAATTTAGAAGCATTAGTTGCCTTAAGACGAGGCCGTCTAGCGAAATATAATAGCGCTACTAAAGTAAAAGTAGCTTAGAATAAGAATCGACGACTTAAGCGATAGAGCGCTAGCGCTACTATATAGCAAGTGACACTTACACCTACTTAATCGAATAATACTATAATAGACGATAAGCAACTAGCGACAGAGGTATAAGACACCTAGGACTTCTTAATTAATTAGCTCGAAGATCTGTCGATTGCTAGCGCTAGATTAAGTGATAAGACTTAGGAGGACTAGTCTAATAGACTATAATAACCTCTTATTAGGGGAAGCCCTTACGAGAGAAGCTCGAACCTTGTTACTATTACATCTAATATAACATAGCCTAAGCTACTATAGTAGACCGAGACCACTAATTAGGTTAGTATACCGATAGACGTTAACGTCGATGTCGATGTCTAGGTCGAAGCCTACACTTAGGCCGACACTTAAGCTAAAGCCGCTACCGAAACCGTAACCTAAGCCGTAGACGAACGTTATGCTATCGTATAAGAAGAGTCGCCTATACCTAACGCGCTTCGAGACGAAGCTTAGATATAGCATAGTAGCTAAGACGAACCTTCGGTCTAGTCGCCCTAGTAGGAAGAGCCTTATGCTATAGAAGTAGCCGAGGATATCTATAAGGAATAAGTCTAACCTCGTGCTTAGCAGGTTTTTACCGAGCTAGACGATGACGTATACGTCGACTTCGAATTAGATAATGTCGTGCGAGAGAGTGACGAGGAGTAAGATCTAGACATAATACACCTTTAAGAGTAAGCTATCTAAGAGGTAAGACAGGCGGTAGCGGACTACTTTTATACGCTTATAAGCTATCGATGCTATAATTATAACGATAGTTTAATAGGAGAAGAGGCATATATCTGGCCGAGAAGTCTATAGAACGTCGCGTAAGACACTAAAAGTCTACTATAACTTAATTCCTACCTAGCAAACGGTAGCTCTATAGTATGCTACTAACCTCTTAAGAACTAAAAGCTTCTACATATCGATTAATACGCCGACGTAGAGTAGAAGCGCCTTTATAGCGCCGACGATTACGCTTTACGAGTATAAGGCTAGCTAAGTTTTAAGCTATCGTAAGATAAAGCGCTACGAAGGCTTAGCGGAAAGGTAACTTTAAAGAGAAGATAGGACGTTAACTCGGTTATGTTTAGAACTATAACACTAGGTGTCTTTAATAAGGGAGTTAAACTATGCTTCTACCCTCCATTCGATCGATCTATAAAGTAGGATCTGCATATAACCTTTAATAGTTACGAGATCCATAACTATAAGAATTACTTACTTACTTACGGAGGATCGTCTATAATCCGCTAAGACTATTACCTTATTACACTAAACCTTCTAAAGACCTCTTACCTCGACACGCGCTAGTTTACACACGAGATAATAGCTTTCTAGATAGACAAAATCCTTCTTCCTACTATCTAGATGGTGTGTAATAGCGATAAGACGAACTACCTCCTACGTAACTTTAAAGAAGTCTATACGAGATCTGTCGCCTATAACGAAACTACCGTTATTAACTACTACTAACGAGCCGGCCTAACTAAAGGTAGCACTAAGATAGTGGGCCTAGGACTTTTAAGAGCTAGGAAACACTTATCTATAGGATGTTATCTATAATAAGAAGATCTAGAAGAGATCTAGAAAGCAGCTCTCTCGATTATCTAGTAAGGCCTTACTAGCGGAAGCGACGCTAGGTTTATAGGGTTTAAGGATTATTTCCTAGTAGTTTCCTCCTACGGGACTAAGATAGCGACTAAGGGTAAAGAGTATACCCTTAGCTCGGCGAGGACTAAGTTTAAAACTCTGTTCGAGAGAGCGTTTAATATACGGCCGGAAATCATCCTAAGAGAAGACTTCTATATTAATAACGGCTACGAGATCACTCCTAAAAAGGGTTCTAGCTTAGTGCTCCTACGCAAGACTAGATGTCTTAAACATCTTAAAAGTAATTACGCTTATCGAACGTTAGGACGATAGAAGGTCGGGTAAGCTAACTAGAAGTAGGCTATAACCGAGGGTGCTAGTACGACTAAAGTTAACACTCTTAAGACTAACTCTCTAAATAAAGGTGGCTTTGCTAATGCTAAGGCGTATAACCTAAACAAAGATGTCTTCGTCGGTCTTAATCGTAGCCTAGCTCCTTTTAGCGAGGTTAAGCTTAAGGGTCTACCATTCGACCTAGACGTCCTAAACATATGGCTTAAACATAATAAGCGTGGCTCGAGTTAGCATAGAGGTATAGGTCTACGTACACGGGAAACACTTCTCGACATTATACGTCAAATTAAGCGAAGGCTAGATAACGCTTTAAAGGCGAGTAAAGGAGAGTTATTCGGCGTTAGAGTAGAAGACTAGATAAACATTAAGTTATACGATCTACTTTAAGAGCTAGACTCTAGCTAGTTAGAAGACATTATAATAGAAAACATAGAGGATGAACATCTTCTATTCTAGATCCTACCTACCAATTATGTAGAGGCCTACTAGAGGAGTAAGATCGACCGATAGCTATTTAGCTTCGAAAGGCAGGTTATAACAGTTAGCCGTAAGGATTACGGAATTACTAGCTAGTAGTAGTTCATTAATAGCGCCACTATATCGATCTTCCTCTAAACGCTATAGAATGTTATAAGTAAAGGATTTGTTAGTAAACCCTTATAGATATAGAAGAAGGAGTATAAAGTTCCCTAAACAGAAGTAACCTTAGGAAGCACCGCTCGAGGATAAAAGCCTAAATCCGTTAAGAGATATAGACTAGGATATAAGGACAGTCTAGAGGAGTAGGGAATGCCCTTTATTAATAAAGATCTGCTATCTTAGGAGGTGCTAGCTATAAGACCTTCTAAGCTTATAAAGACTATATTCTTCGGCTTATTTGGATTTAAACTTAGCTTTAAGAGCAAAGTGAGACAGCTTAGCGGTGCTGCTTTAAAGGCTAGTTAGGTGTAGAATCGACACGACTAGGAGGAACGATACCTTCGTAAATACCTATTACAACTTGCAGAAATTCCTACTAACGCATTAGTTATGCAGAAATAGAGAGATGCTAGATAGGATCTTACTAACATTAAAAACGACATAGCCTAAGTTAAAGCACGTAGAGGGTCGGAGGTAGTCCTTTTATAGCTATAAGATAAATAGAAGGAACTCTAAACCGTAGTAGACACTACGTACAAACGTGTAGCTAAGTGTTATAGAGAACACTTCCGACTACTAATAGAGCTAGTTATATAATAGTATATTAAAGATGTCTTCTTCACCCTAGGCGGTAGTGTCGACGGTAAGGAAAGAGAGTCTGTTAAGGGATTTAAGAATCTAGCTCTAAACGTTCTCGACGGTCGAAGAGGTCTTACTTAGTTAACGTTTCTAAAGGAATTTAGCGCATTATTACGGCTAGATCTTTAGCCATTAATCGTCTAACCGAGTTTAAGTTCTTCGAAAGGGAAGGATAGAAAGCTAACTATATATAGCATGTATAGTTACGACTAGAAAGGCAGAATGAATGGTTTGTTTAAGATTAATAATAGGCTAACACGTAAGAACTAGAAAGATAAGCCGTACCGAAAAAAGCTAATAATAGAAGTTCCAAAAATCGAGTCGATTTCTTTGCATTCTGGTAAGAGATTAGGGTTTAGGGTTTGATACTCGAGTCGATTTCTTTGCTTTGCT
>SWBH01000068.1:0-24868 GCA_024195465.1 Aureobasidium sp. EXF-8845 | reverse complement strand
CCGTGGCGCTTCGCTGGAAATTCGAGAGAATCACCAGGAGACACTGCTCCAGCTCGTAGTACAATAATAATTGGGTATTTCAATCAAAATTCAGAAGGTCGCTCATAGGTCTAAAATGGGAGGTCTGGGTGAACCGAGGCAAATTTGAACGTCTTTCCAGTCCAGGGTCGTACCTACGACCAGGCGACCCAACCTCCGATCAGCGCATGAACCGCCATACTCTGCTTGGGATCTGCTCAGGAAGGTTTCGATCGCTCTAGCAAGTCAGACTTGGAGACATGACTTGCTGAGATACCAGGTTGGCTGGTCGGGTGGTCATACGACAGATCTAATACGTGCAAACGGGTCGTCTGTCTACGATTGTAAGAATCCTTCGCAATGACTTCGTTATGAGCATAGTGTTGTTCATAGGCCCGGTATGAGGCTTGAGATCAGTCTTGTATATGATGTACAACCGCACGACGCACAGCAAGACGATGGGTCGCAAAAGTGCACTTCATAGCGGACAAGGAGACAACGCAAAGGGCTTAGTGGACTGGTCTCTATGCCATCCGTAGACGCAGTCGGGGGGCATCCTCTTCATCCGTAGCACTGGTCGTAGTCGTAGTTGCATCGCGCACGTTGTCACACGCGCTACACAAATTAGTTGGCACAGCACTATTTCCGTAAAGGCTGCTGTAGTCTGCAGAACTGAAGACACAAAAGTACGATATGCAGAGAACACGAGTGCTGCCAAAGGATATTGGTGCAAGGAGAGTCGTAGGTGTGTAACAAAGGCACGAAGCTTGCTGTGGAATTGCCAAAGTTGCCTAGATGCCGGGAAAGTCACTGGTGCACGCTGAGCATTGTAATTTGAGCTGATCACATGCTAACGGTCCCGCTGCGGAATTAACGGTAGGTGCGGAAGTCGTGGATATCCGCGTGCTTGATGTAGTGCTGCCAGCATCACTGATCGTAGATATGGCACGGACATTTCCTCTCTGAATCGTCTATCCGTCAATATCTGGTCATCTCGTACCACGGGCTGACGCCTCCAAGAATCTATACTAAACTGGTTTTTCAGATCAGAAATCCTCTCAGCGACCTCTGAGCAAACAGTACTAACAAGATCGCCGCCTTCGCTCATGAGACCGCTCATCTCCTCCGGTTGCATCAGCTCCTCAAAATTCATCGTGACACTGTGAACGATGACATGGCGTAGCTCGTCTTGGTGCTCCAAACGACTTGGAGTATCCTCAAACACATATCGTGCTACTTGTACCACATCGACTGCTCGATGATAGAAGTGTCCGAAGTTACTGAGAGAACTGCCAAGCCTGGCAGCTGCGAGGTGTGTGAGCTCTTCGATGTCGTACGGATCTGCGAAGACGTGAAGCCGAACATGGATCAGAACTTTCTGCATATTTAGAGCTGGGCCACTAGTCAGAACCTTCATCGTGCAAAACTGAAATGAACCGACGATGGTCGGACTGGAATCTTGTCGAGAATCTTCTCGCATCACGTTGTCTTCTTGGGCGATGTTTTTGCGCCTTCTTTTGGAGCCTTTCCATCTTCCTTTTGCTGGTCCTGAAGGCAAAATGCCCATCATCTGAGCAATGAGACTTAATTGCAAATTCCTCTTGGATTTGAACCATTCTGTTGCGTCAGCACTATCTCTACACAAGCTCGAGTACGCTAGATCACCTGCGTTGGAAAAGCCATCTTCAGCGCGCGTCCCATGTACGGTTTCCTCTTCGATGGGAAGGGCTGACGAGTAGATTCTGGTACAAACAACAGCAGATTGACAATACGAGACCCTCTTTATCACATTTCCTACAACAATATAGCACCCATGATCGCTCTGTTACATTGGTCGTCCTCTCTCCTGCCGCATTCTCATACTGACATCGTCTCTCCCCCCTTCTTGACTTGCCCACACACAAGCACGACTTACAATACAAGCGCACTCTTTTACGTACCTCTTGTAGACCTCCTCAAAGCTGTCGTTGCACGAGAGCATCCGCCGTTCGAGTCAGTGAAACTTTTGGCTCAAGCGCGTAAAGCCAGGATACCAATCTAGGGAGCATGGCCATGGCATTGTGTCGATCAGGTAGAGATATAGCGTTCTGTATCATAAGATCTGTACCAGAGTTGTTCTGCTTCGTACAATGGCGGAGCAGAGAAGTTGTGAGATCGATGCGTCGCTCGTTGAAAGCTCGCTTGTCGTTATTGCTTACATCCGAGCCAAGGGCCAGGAGGTCCGTGATGAAGAAGTAATGCGCGTCTGGATATATTGTCCAGGCCTGGATCATCCATTGCGTGAAGCAGATTTCGAGGTTAAGAGCATCGGCACTACACTCCAGTGGTGCAACGTAGGTACTATTGCTGCGGGCAGAAGGCGTAGCAGCCTCAGGCAGGTCGCATGAACTGCTTGGCAGTAGCATACTGCGAGGAGATGCCACATCCATGATAGTCGATGAAATGTGGACGCCACGTCGCGTCATGTGCAGCAAGTTCTGGTGATGGACGTCACTGAAACCAAGCGCACCGTCCGATCGTTGATGAAAAAGTGACGCAGGGGTGCTTGCATTACTTATTGCATTGCTACTATGTTCAAATGTGGTAAGCCGTTTCTTGCTTGGTGTATCTGCGATGTGGCCAGAGGTTGAACGCGCGCGGATCGTTCCAGTACAGCGACCGGATGCGAGGCTCGACGATTGTGGGACCTGAAGGAAAGCAGTTGGACAAGCAGGAGTTGCGACCTCGGAGCCAACCTTCGATGATCTGGACAGTTCAGATAAGAGGTCGGCCGAATAGTTAGGAGAAAGAGATGGTTCAGGCAAATGCGTTGGTGGTGCCGTCCTTGAGGAAAAGATGCGCTCATCGTGGGAATTAGTGACCGGGAAGGCGTCGGCCGAGTTAGAACTATCGCAAGCGTTGCTATCGACTACTGGTGGATCGTGCTGCTTGGGTGGTGGCAGCAAACGAGTACCCTTTGCGGGAACTGGAGTCCGCGAGGCACGTGATGTATACTCTGGCGGAGGAGGGGAGGCAGCAGGATGAACATGACACTGACCAGCAGTATCGAGGACTCGTTGCTCCCTACGCGGTCTAGTATATGGCGGAGCATCATTGTGATGACCTTCCCTCTGCCCTTTCTCTTTCTTCTCCTCCTTTTCTCTTTGATGCCAGCCTTGATGTTCCCAGAGATTGACGACTGCTTCGCGACGGCCAGGGAAGAAAGCTTTGAGCTCGACTGCAGGGGTGATCACAGTGGCGGGGCGATGATCCAAGATGGCCTGAACGGACTCCACGGACTGTTGTAGAGCTCGATCATGGTTCGTGAACAGGCAGAATTTAGAAACTTCAGAGAGACACTTGAGCTGGTCCAGGAGGTCCATTGATTGTCTTGATTGAACACCAGTCACGTTATCCGACGGCATGACCACGAAACTCCTTGTGGCGCCAATGTCAAAATCAATCTTCAAGACCATGCTATCGGCTGATTGCCAATCGCTCGGCGAGTCAAGGATGGGCGCAAGTATAGGATCGTTGAACAAGTTATGATACGCAACATTGGTACAACAGACAGCAAGCGACTCCACCGGGACAATCAAGAACATGAGGCGACCTCTACGTGAGGATTGTTTGCGGGTGTGTCGTTCTGAGCCGATCTTGAGACGGATAGTCAAGGTCACGAGGAGTTCACGAGTGCTCTCTCGAAAGCCAATCCAAAGCACAACAACATTCGACTCGCCATTATGACTCAACGGCAAGCCAAGATGTTGGAGTTTTCGTGTGCCCTGTTGTTCAAATTGAGCAACGACGGGCTGAGATGAGACACGCCAAACGATGGTTTCGCTTGGATTGATCTTTGCGAAGAACATCCGCATATCAGACAGGTCTACCATAGCGTTGGTGTTTTGTAAATGATAGCGAGTGCGTTCTCCAGATGGTGGCGCCAATACAGTCCTTGCCAGAGATGTCGACTGTTCGGGAACGAGTCAAACAATGAGCGACAGATGATAGCGGGGGAGATGACGAGAACAGATAGAACTCGCAATAGACGAGCAAAATCGAAAAACTAAATTTCAAGCTAGATACAGAGAAGACCATGCCTGTCAGTACCTTCGAGCGACTCGGGCCTTTTCTTACATACCTCTGCCCGCCCGCTGCATGTACAACGTGCGAAACCCACCCTCCCAGGCTTTGACGAACAGAAGAGAGCAGCCTTGACTCTTAAAATGAAGGGAGAAAGAAAGAGGTGAAGATCAGACAATGAAGGTAACAACAACGTAAGGCACCCAAGTTTTGGTGGAAGGATATTTGACCGAAAAGCGCAAGACAACCCGTGACGAAGCAACAGCACTAGTCGGAGGCCACGCTGGTGCAAGAGGTCGCTGGCATGAAGCTGTCAACAGAGTGACGTGTCGGCCAGGTCTGTCGCACACCGAGGATGGCACACACACAGTCAGGTGTCGCCGGTACCAAGAAGGTTGACAAAGCACTGCCTGGCAAGCACACAAAATCGTTGTACAACTGTCTAGGAAGAATAGATGCGGCTATCCTTGCTCAATTACGGACAGGCATCTCGAGGCTGAACAGCTACCTCCACAAGATCAATGTAGCAGAGTCTAACCTGTGCGAGTGCGGAGTGCTCGAATCGGTTCCACATTTCCTCTTCGCGTGCTAGAGTTGGAAGAACGAGAGACAGAACATAAAGACGGCCCGCGGAAATAGATACTCAAACCTGACCATTGCCCTTGGAGGATATAGCATTTTTGAACGCCATGGAGAGAGAGTCGATGGTGAGATCAGAAAAAGCATGATCTGCCACCTAAGATCAGCCTCCAAGAAGTGTTTAGCTGATAAGGACGAACACGACACAGAGAAATGCCCTTGTGGTTCATGGCCCTTGTTCATAGGCGTTGTGAGAGCACCTTTCGGTGTCGTGTCGGACGGGTTCACAATGTAAATCGCCCGTTGCCAGCTGTCGTGTGGAGAGTCAGATACGATATCAGGGCACGTGGAAGCGCGGACATCCTCACTCCGGAAGAAAGACTTTGACCCACTCGGTATCTTCTTTCTCAAGCTTAGCTATCACGACGATCTTGTCTCCTGGTTCCAATTGCTGGTCTGTTGCCGTGACGACGGAGTGATAGATGACAGGGCTTTCCAGCATCCCAAAGATATAGTCGTAAGCTCTATACTGTCCAAGAATATCCATAATATGGAGCGTTAACAGCACCAAACCAATGAGAATTGAGAAGACCAAGAATGTCCGGGCATAGCGACTTCGCGGTAGAATCATCTCGATACCGCTCCGAGATCTCTGTGCTTGCAACAGGTGTGCAGCTGTGTGAAGCCATCTTATATCACAAACGTCGTACTCATCATGTGATACGTCGCGGAGTCCGGCTCGGGGCCGCTAGAGAAAGTTTGTGTTTGAAGAATAAAGCATCATGCATGTAGACATTGGAATGGGACCAGATCACGGCGTAGAAGTCCTCGGCTCGCTAGTGTGGTCATCGCTTCGGCTGCATGCTATACATGAAAGAACCTCATTAGGCTGTTGTGGCACCTCATGCTCAACACCACTTCCGAGGCCACCTACTCCACTCAACTAGCTCCACTAGCTCAACTAGCTACTGCTAGTGTAAGTACTTCGCAAGCTCGTCGTCGTCGTCGTCGTCGTCGTCATTAACCTCTGTGTATACAGCAGCCATGGATGAGCTCCGTCGTCGCTTCCTCTTCGTACTGATAGTCGCTATTATTCTCTGCCAGCGCCGTCGCTCTCAGCGTAGCATCTATCGAGTACCCTTACCGTATAACCACTTCGACTGGCAGCTAGATAGCTGGCCAACCGATGAATTCAAGTATTTCTGTCGCTTCAGCAAGGGAGAGGTAGTCAAATTGACGGAGGCCCTTGAGCTCGATACGCTCGAGTTTAACAACCGACTGAATACACCGTCGCCATACTTTGCTATGGCAGTAACATGCGCTCGCCTCCACTTTCCAAACGACTGGACAGTGCTCTGCGACCACTTTGGCCGCTGTCGTGGCTATCGATGATGAAGAGCAGTTTCCCATCTCTCATGATAAATATGAAGTGCCTGAACCACATCAGGAACAGTGCATCAAGAACCACCACGATGACCCAACACATGGTCACCCTAGCATGACCAAGACGATCGAGAACATATAACGCAACTTTGCATTCCCTCAGATGAAGGCAAAGGTTACGGTATATGTTCAGGAATGCCGCAGCTGTCAGATGAACAAGCCATCTCGACATGCGAAGTATGGAAAAATCCAATTTGTGGACCCACCGCTGCAGCCTTGGGACGAAGTCACTATGGACTTCATCACTGGCTTACATAGTTTGAGCTCGCTGGACGACTCGAATCTACGTAAGCATAGCGAAACCACAGCAGGATCACTCCGCAACCACTGCTTCCTCCTCTTTCTTGTCCAGAAGACATAGCTGTTGACGAAGACGCACTTCGCGAGCAAAGGCGGCCTGTTGAGCTCTCGCGCCAGATCCGCTTCCTTTCGAGCCAGCTCTTGCGCGTGGTACGCATCTTTGATAGCGTCGAGTAGACGCTTGCGCTCTTGTTTCAAGCGATCCCATTCGGATTGCGACATACGGATATCGCACCTCTGATTGCGACGAAGACAGTCATTACATTCCCCGGACCTGACGTGGACCCGACAAACGCGACCGTGTTTCGAACATGTGGCGCAGGGCTTCACCATAATGGTTCCTTCTGATTCGATATATCCGGCGATTCTTTTGCGACGATCGGGGCTAGTGTCTTTGGGCATAATGGAAAAGGTCCATTGCTTGCCAAGGTGGGAACAGGCAGACAACAGCTGATTATGTACGTCAGCGTCGGGACGACGCTAGTACAGAAGGGGAATGGTGTTACGATCCCGCCAATGACAGGGTCGCACAGCTTGATCTGTTGTTCTCCGCACCTTGGCGGAACAGAGCACTCTGCATAAACACGCCATCAGCACAACAGAGAACATGGACAGCAACATGCTACACTATTATGTATTAGGTATATAGGTAGGCAGGTCTTTATTAGGAAGTCTTGCGTTCAACTCAATCAGTTAATCCAACTGTCCCTTCGATTTGCACTGCAAACTTATGCCTGCTTCACTTCGCTGGACACTCCGCTTCACGAGTCCAACCTCGTACATACTATCTTACCTAAGAGAGTTTGGCACTTGACAAGAGGTTAACCCCTTTATACTCAAGAGGCTAGCAGTAATAGCGAGGTTAATTAATCTAGCGATAGCGATGTTATTATCGCTTAACTAACTGCGTATGTACGTTCGTCGCCTCCGTGCGAGTAAAGAACATGTATATGGATCATTATACTCTATACATCTAATTTACCCACCTGGTTCTTCGTTACATCGTGTGAAAACGTCGATTTTAGCAGGGAAATGGCCTTTGAAGCACGTAGCAGAGAAAACGGCTCGGGGGCCTATGATATGAGCTGCATTAGCGCGTATCAACTCCCCCTATGTGTCAACACCCCCTTGCGAGCGTTGGGCAAGGACGCAAGCAAGCAATATTTGAACTGGCAAGCTACGCTGCGCTTATTCACGATCGCTGCTTCTTCCTCCATCGCTCCTTTGTTTCACCTGTCAACATGGCTGCTTCTTGGGGTTGGAATACCATGCAGGCCTGCTTGCTCCTTGAGTTCCACCTCACGCCACACCTGGTCCCGCGGCCTTGTACACGAATAACTCGATCCGCACGGTACGGCGGAAACATTACCCCCCCTTGCCTAACATGATGCGCCTTACCCGCCGAAGCAGTGTAACGCCGCGCCTCGTCATCATCGTCGTCCTCACGATCCTCATCCTCTACGCCTTCTCCACCACCACACATGTCCGCTTCGAAGACGGCAGCGTTGCCGTCCACCTACGAGAGTATCCAAGCCTCCACCCACTATCATCAGAACCGGCGGAGCAGAAACCGGCAGTGGAGGCACCGCCACTGGAGGCAACGGCAGTGTACAAGTTCAATGGGAAGAACGACCTCATGTTTAAGAGCCGGAGTAAACCATCGCCGAATTGCTCTCCTAGCTGCGTGATCAATTGACTGTTAAATTGCTACTGGATTTACATCAAAATTTGACACGTACCTTATCTGAGTGGTGGGTTGAGCACTTGTTCATGATGACTATCCACCTACTTCCTGGAAATGGCTCGCACTGAGGTAGTACAACTGTCTCTAGCCAATGCTCGTATATCGCCTGTGTGACAGCGCCCTCGACAACTAGCGTTGCACCAGGTAGGTACCCGTTGATATCTAGCGCTGGTCGCACTGAACACCGAACCTTTGACACTAGCTCTGACCTTGTATAGGCAGGTAGGCCAATTGCTGACCATGAGCAACGACGAAACAATCGCTTTCTCAAAGGCTGCAGACTCATCAAGATACAGCAGCATTTCTATGGGTCAATGTTGACTTCGTGACCTCGAGCATTAGCTCAGCTAACGTCTCCTCGTATACGCCTTGCTGAGAAGCAGATTGACGACTTGCAATACGCGTATTGACCTTGCTCGAGAGGCTCTCTTCCTTCATCATACGACTAACGGTCGGTTGAGAGACCTCAATGTCAAACTCACACCACAATTCAAAGGCTAGTTCTTCTAGCCAAAGGTCGTTCCTATGAGCAAGCAACTCCATGGCATATACACGCATCTCTGGCGTGATCTTGCGTGGAGCTCCCATACGCTTGAGCGCAGAAGAAGGCTTCCAAACCTGGCCAAAGGCAACAACATTCTATCGCATACGGTAGAGGGTAGGTAGAGGAGCATGGAGAACTACTTTTTGGACAGTATTGACGTCGCAGTTGTCGCGAAACATAGCCTGTATAAGGTCCCTGTCGTAGTTGTTGAGCGGCATGTTTTGACACTGATATCAGAGCTCAGATGAAGCTACTAGGTGCGTCAATACTGCTGAAAAGCTAGCGATAGATAGAGCACAGTCACCTTGAGCTGAAGCACCAATATTGCGACGACAGCAGCTATATAGAGCATGGCATAGTGGGAATAGTTGTTGAATTAGCTATTCGGAGCATCACGTTCGAAGCTGGGGTGGCGAATCATCACGACTTCTGAAAGCGAGAATAAGCACAATTCTCTCACCTAGACATCCGCCATCCCACATTCGAAACCCGTGGAGAAGAAGAGGAACAGTCAATGGTCTTGTGAGCTAGTCTCCCGGGAGAACAATTGCTATACAGTCTAGCTATGAAGAATAATAGAATGCAAAGATGCCTCTCCATTGCCCCGTCAGTCTTTTAAAATGTTTGTTGAGGAAAGGGAAGAAGAAACGAGATTCATGCTCCTTCGCCATCGAAATGCTCTTCGAACAGAAAAACAGAAATCAACCAACACCATGCTCTATACTTACAACGCTTCGAAAGTACAATAAGAAAGAAGAAAGGGGGAGGGCAGAGAACAGTCATCACTTGTCACATAACGAACACTGTCCCAGTAACTCCAACGAATTTGGCCTCGAATTCAGATTCACAATCATGGTCGTGGTATTTGAGTTTCCGATTAGATGCATTGAAATCGCTGGAGACATCGATCTCGGTGGTGGCGATCGTGACCGCGACAATGCCGGTCGTTCTTAGACCTGCGGAAGCGCGGGTTCGGGCATAGGCTTTGGTTGGGGCTTTTCTGCCATGGGACTGACGTCTTCGTTCACTTCCATGATAGGTGGGCAGTACTCTTTGAGCACCTTCTTCAGCGCCGATCGCCTGATAGGTTTGCTGAGGAAGCAATCCATGCCTGAATCAAGACAATCTTTGACATTGCTCTCCTCAGCATACGCAGTCAGGGCCACAATCGGAGCACTGTAACCCATTCCACGGATTGCCCTCGTGGACTGTAGACCATCGAGATTAGGCATCTGAACATCCATGAGAATCAGATTGTATGGCTGCCGCCCAGGGATTGTCATGCTCTCCTTGACAAAGTTCAAAGCTTCTTGACCATCCTTTGCGACAGTCACGTCGTAGATGTCCTCCAGCTTGAGCATGCGTAATACAACTTCTTGATTGACTGTATTATCTTCCGCAACTAGAACACAAATCTTGCCAGCCCCATTGACAGCATTGGTGATGTTCTCCATTGCTGCTACTTGAGAGCCTGGCGACTCCAGGGCGTGGCTGGTGGAGAAGAGAGGCTGACTGAGACCCACTAGTCGGAGCTGTGCGTCACACGATTGTGTAGCAGAAGCCTGAATCTGATGCTGAGCGATGGTCGGAGATTGAGATGTGCCAGGGTGTGAGTGATTACACCAGTGTGATTGCGCATCATCGTTGATGATGTGACTGTTCCGTTGTGGCGAGCGGGTTCCTTCACGTCCGATGTCGTTGCTGTCACCAACTATCGAGCTTGCAGTACTGTCCGTCTTAGTCGCGACATGTCGAAGAGGTAGTCGCATAGTGAACGCGCTACCACGTCCAACTTCACTGTCGAGATCGATGGTTCCTCTCATCAACTTGCATAGCTGAGAGCAAATACTCAATCCAAGGCCAGTGCCTCCAAATTTCTTGTTCAGGCCAAGATCACCCTGAACAAAAGGTTCGAAGATCCGTTGTTGTAGATGATCGGCAATACCAGGTCCTGTATCTGTGACTTCAAACTCAAACATAAGAGTGCGCCCCGGAGGTGTGAAATCAGATCGCTCTGATAGTAGCATGTTCGCGTACGTGTCTGATCTCTCGCAATGCGGATTTATCTCGTTGGTGGTAGAAGTACTTTTGGTACCGGAAGGCCCAGCCATAGATGTGACCGACTTCTTATGTCTGCTACTGAAAGACTTCGAGCTCCTAGACTGTATGGAGGTCTGTCGACTATTCATCTCTGCGGACTCGCCAATGCAGCGAACAGTCAGAACGACCGAGCCTCCAGCAGGCGTAAATTTGAGACCATTCGAGACGAGGTTGAAGACTACCTGCAA
This sequence comes from Aureobasidium sp. EXF-8845, assembly GCA_024195465.1. NCBI lineage: Eukaryota > Fungi > Ascomycota > Dothideomycetes > Dothideales > Saccotheciaceae > Aureobasidium > Aureobasidium sp. EXF-8845. The sequence continues at coordinate 13,890 of SWBH01000068.1, read as the reverse complement.
GATGCGGTGCACGACTCCCCAAAGAATCATGTCCTTAGTGCGACCAGTACTGGCAGTCCCATAAAGATTGCGCTCTTCTTCAAAGGGGGACATTGTTCCATTTGTGGCCCCGGAGCCTTGAAAGTCGACGCGCAGAGTGATCAGTCCATCCTTGGCTTGTCCATCAAAGATGGCCAAAACTTGCGAACCAATGTCGCGTAATCGGAACTCCTTTGAATCAAGGCTCAATTGATGGCCAACTATATTTTTGCTGAACGTGAGCAAGTCTGTAAGGAGGTTGAGAAGAAGGTCACCACTTTTGTAGATAATGCCGAGCGATTTCTTCAATTTCACGGGATCTTCTTCTTGCATGCATACTGCACACATACCCAGAATCCCATTCAGCGGAGTCTTGAGCTCGTGTGAGATGTTGGCAATGAAGAGTGCTTTGCTTTCGTTCGCAGCTTCGGCGGCCTTTTTGCTGAGTTCAAGCTCTGCAGTGCGTTGTTGTACTCTTTCCTCGAGGCGTCCGTATTGCATCATTGATTCTTCAGACATCCCGTTGAAAGTCCTTGTGAGATCAGCCAATTCGTCCTGAACACAATATTCTCGTTCCTTAACCTTGCTAGGGATGTAGAACTGACGTCGACGCTGTTCTTCTTTGCGTTCCTGTTTGGACTTCTTTTGTTTCGAGTTCCAACTGCTGACGCCAGCGAAGGAACCCTCTGTCCGAGCTAGGACAACGTTGGGATGGTCGTCATTACTTCCATCGGCTCCGAAATCGGCAAACACATCTTCAGAGTCCCTGCTGAAATGGCTTTCCGAATATCCCATGGGCATGACGAATTTGCGCGTGGCGTGTCTGAGTCTTCGGATGGGAGCACTAGCGAAGTGGGCGAGTGGCCAAGCCAGGAGCACGACACCGCCCAAGACGGAGAATATGCAAGTAAGGAGGACTATACGTAGATGACGGATAGGCTGCCATACTTCACTCCTGTCTTGTTCGACCAGGACTACCCAGTCCACCAAAGGAGTGTCTGGAATGGCAAAGCCTACAGAAACACCCTTTCCGACTTCGTCGTGGGTGCTGATATCACTTCCAGATTTGCCTATAGAATGTTGGTCTCGGATAAGAGCGGAGACGACAGCCGGGTAACTTGTTATAGAGAATGGCGGAGGGTTTACGGTTCCAGTGTAGCCCGAGTGGCGGTCGGAGTGTTGCAAAGGCGAGGTCCAAATGTAGTGAGCCTTAACGTCTCTGGGGTCAATGTCGCTCTCTCGGCCAGAATTGTAGAGCAGAGCATCGGGGAAGTGGTTAGTAGTGTTGGTGGGGCCGACAACCAGGGTGAGACCAGTAGAACCAAGACCATCGGCGGAGGCAATGACGGTACCAATAAGGCGAGCATCGCAGGTGATAACCAGCCAACCGAGGACGTCTGTTGCGCAGGTGTTGTTGATGATGGGTAGGGTGAGCGACAGCATGCTGAACGTGGTGTTGATGTGGTAAGGACCGATAAGCAGGGTTGAGTTGGGGGCCTTTAGAACCTCACCATTGTAGACGACGCGAGACTCGCCGTAGGTGGAGTTGACGGGGACGGAAAGGTACGTTAAATTGGGGTAGAGCTGGGGAGGGTATCCGTAATCCGAGTCGCCAAGGTAAACATCACTTCCGTCCGGGGCCTTGTAAGGTAGGAGAATGGACTGGATGCCCTCGCCGGTGGCGTTCAGGACGGGCGAGTAGCCACTGGGGCCATTGGCGTCGCGAGGGAAGCTGCGGCCTTGTAGCATCAGAGCCTGACTGATCGCTCCAGCGGCAGGACCGGCGATAGCAGCGTTGAAGTCGGAGAGCGCAGAGGCCCAGTTGGCGGCCGTGTTGTTGCGTTGCAAGTTGTATCTCCTAAGTGCACTCTGCATGACGACTCGACTGGCAACGAGTTGTGCGCTGTTTCGCATGAGTGCCAGATTCGATGCAATCTGCGCTGCCTTGAGCGATGCTGTCAGTGAGAGCTGAGTCGACCGAATCTCAAGGACAAAGTTGTGATTGGTGTACTGCAAGACGTGTCAGCATATTGTCGCTGCCGTGGGTATCGTGACAAGAACAAACCCATGTCGCTATAGAGATGACAGCAAGTCCTATAGCAGTCGCCAGCAGGATCAGCCCAGCGAGCTGCTCTCTGATAGGGATGCGCATCCTGGATATCAGAAGTCAGAGAAGTCGCTGGTGCGAGATGTGGACACATCGTGAACAAGGAAAGAGCCTACACAGCCGTCGAGAGTGTAGCCGAGAGGAATTAGAATGACAGCGACAGTGATAACGACGGCGTAAGCCAAAGACATCCGTTCGCAAAGTACCATACAAGACAGCGACCCATCCGACTAGGGCTCCGCCTGTAGCACTAATCGCCGCTAGGACGGTAAAGTATGCACTATATCGAATCTCGTTATGCAACGAACAAGTTCTAGAAGGCCCCACGGCTACCCGTTTTCACCCTCCAAAGATCAGGCGATGGGACGTTTACAAACACTGCCTGGAAAGATCACCCGGTGTACCGGATACCTGGGCTTCTAACATTACTCCATGAAAGGGTTCAAACAGGGTTACTGGAGGGTTCCGACCGTTTCTATATCACTTCAAATTCTATCCCGCTAATCCCAGGTTCGAGTCTTGATCAACCTTGCGGAAATTTTCGACGGCTTTGGTGCCATAACTGAGGATGTAAGCGCTCGAGGTGAAGGCCACGTTCAACGGCTATAAAAGTACGCGACTTCCGATAGCAGGGGCATTACGAGATAAACATGGACATGCAAGGATCTGCATGGAACTGAACTAGCTGCATCGTTATCATCGTGACTCGAACGGTGATATGTCATCGTCGCTCAGGAACAATGGCGTGGGCAGCTCATCCCAAGCTTGCAGTGACGGCATGACGTCGCTGTTCTCCGCAGCATCGGTCTCGCGCAACGATTGCGGCACGATCCCATCTTCTAGAATCACATCTTGTTCTTGCTCCAATATGTCCACGCTCACATCGATGGTGTGCAATATCCGTAGAGGCCGACTATGCCCTCCTGTTGCGAAGTTCTCGTTGAGATTCGCTGTCGAAGATGCTGTTCCTGATTTCAAGTCGTGTCCAGTGACAGAAGTGTTCTCGCTCGGCGAATGTCCAAATGGTTTATTCATGTGAAGAAAACCACTTTTCGGTGCGGTCTCGATCTTGGTCTCGAATGTAGGTAACACAGGGCCCTTGTACATTGATTTCCGACTGCGATGGTGCAGAAATAGTGGCGCCAAGATGGGAATCGACGCAGCAATGATAACAACGTTGATCTCTACCGCCATAACGACAATCAATCGTCCGATGATGTGCAAAGTAGTCGTGTAAGCATATAAAGCATACACGTAGTAGATTTTGCTGATGCTAGCGATGGTTGCGAAGAAGCTCAAGCCCAACGTGGCCGCGAGGCCCAACCTCGTGCGCTTGGTCATGACCTGGATGTTCCAGACCACCACTGCTGGTAGTATAGTCAAGTACAGATCGGTGATGGCGTTGAACGTCACCGTGACAAGAGCCAATACCTTGAGAGTATCGTGGCGGATGCATGAAGGTGCAATCGTCTGCATGCCATGCTCCCACAAGGTATGGAAACTTCCGCATTGAGTGAAGACCAAGATTGTGATTGTCGCATTCACACTAATCTGTAGTGCAACGAAAAGCCGGACGACGAATTTCCTGGAGACAGATGCGGCGCTGAGAACTCGCAGCATGTAGAGACAAAAGGAGGTTCGGCCGAAGAGCGGAGCCATGAACCCTATAGCATGGCTGATATAGAGGTGTTTTGCAAATTCTGGGGAATCAAATGCAGCCAACTCTTGCGAGTGTCGTCCGAGATCGAGGCCGTACACCAGACTAGTGAATATCCCGTACATAAGTGCGAGAGCCTGCGATTGGAGTTAGCAATGGATAAGTTACTTGCATGATAGAGAGTGAGTAGCGGTTACCATCGAGATGATCATCAAATAGTCCTCCCATGTCATCCCGTGCAATCTCAAGATCTTCATAACGCTCCTTGCGACGACGACACAGCATGAGAAGCCAGTCAACACCCAAACAAAGGACATGATCGCTGGTCCTGCGTCCATAGTAATGGCCCTGTCGGTGTGAGAGATCACAGGTGTTGGTAAGTGAGAGTTTGTAGTTCGGTAGGTACAAGTTCACCATAGTAGGGGTTCATGGAGGGAGAGAGCGTATATGTATCACAAGTACGTGAGACAAGAGTCTCCCGATAGATGTACTGTGTGACACTTCCACATAGGGACTTTCCTTTACTGAACGTTTACGCAAAACCTGCGCTTGGATCTCACCAGCTACAAGAATTGTGGCGTACTAAGAACTGCAGTTTGAGGAAGCGGACGTTGGGGCAGGTTGTTAGCTGACGGTTTTTTTCTTGTGATGCAGGACGGTGCAAAACTGCATGTCCCTGTCCAAAGCCATAGAAATCAATAGCGTACCGTGCAGGCTCAAAGACAAGCGGGGAAATGCCGCATGGTTCGATCTGCCAGCCATCACGACGGTCTCCCCTTAGAGTTACCCAGAAATGCTAACTAGGCTCTATACCTTTGCGGAGCGTAACGTAGAACCAATCGGGCTGAGCGAAACCAATATTCGCTATGCGCGAGCATGGTTCGGTCTGGAATAAAACCTTCGAGTGTGATGTTAGATAGGGCGACGAATTTTCGGGCGCTTTATCAGCGGGTGAAGATGACAAGGATCATTGAGGGAAACACGACATGTCTGACAGTAGTGAACTCTGTTCAAAGCGGATTCGGCCAGTCAATTGAGGACTTTAGTGGTATTCGAAGTGGTCTCATCACTTGACTATGGGGAGTTGAGTGGGGTACGTTCAAAACCTTACTAGTCCGCGCTAGATAGAGCGCGACGTGACTTTAAAAGGCAGCCAAATCCCTGCCATGGATTCACATGGTAAACTATCATAATGCCCTGAAGTCTCAAGAAGCGGCAATCCTTGTTCATCGACGGACAAACAAACACAAATCGTACGCCAAGCCACATAGAATGGCGCGATTCGATACGTCGGACTGCGCGTTTGGAGCTACGATCGAGACGTCGCTTCAATGCTGAGTGTTCGTCTTCACAGTAACGTACAGACCGCAGCGACTGCAGGAGGAGCAAGGTCAAGAAATGATTTCCTAGTGATTATCTTTCCATCATAAATGGTCCTTGACGTCCGCACGAGATCTCTGACCTCAAGCTGCCAATCGCAGATGCTTCTTCCTCGGTGACAACCGATTCCAAGGATTCTTTTCTCACTAGAAAAAGATGTTGTGACATCTGCCCTTTCTCTATAGTATAGTTCGCTGTCGGTGCAGTTGTGACAGGGTGCGTCATCCCCCATGCTTGTGATCTAAGATTCTTCATAACGCTAGTGAGGACGAAGATGGATGTAATCGGACTCATGAATTTGTTAATCAACAATCCGAGTAAGATCTTGTGCGATCGCACTCGCAGTTGCGGAACGGAGATCAGGTTGGCCAGGAACCAAAGGTTTGGAATCTGGGACACGACCAGCAGCGGAACAAGCGATATGACATTGAAGCTGCCAATCAGGCTGTAAACGAACATGATCGTGTTTGCAACTCGGTAGTAGACCAAGCTTAGACGTAAAACCTCGATCAGAGCCTACAATCTTGTAACAAGAATCATGTTCTCGCCGGCGAAGTAGAAGTAGTTGTTGAAGTATGCGTTGCTGCCCCATCGTCGACGCTGACTAAGGTAGTGCTTGAGAGATTGCGGTGCTACCGTCTCGCTGACAGCGGTAGGGACAAATAGCGTATGCAAGTCCTTAGATTGCGAGAGCAACGAAATGTCAGGCGCCTGTCGGTCCCAAGATATTGCACTTGATGTAAAAGCACCGGGTAGGCCGTGACGGGAGCGGCATATTTACGCATGGCCCCAGCCATCTCTGGGCGGACGGCGATCATAGTGATGCATCCAGGAAGACAAATCACCTTCCCCCAAGCACCCTCGGCTTGACGACGAACAAACTGTCCGAAATTATACTTCTACAGAATCAGCGATGGTTGACGCGGAGAAGTCTTGACAAAGCTTACCTGGAACTGCTGGTACAGATTCCAAGAGGACCACTCGGCGCCAGGCTCCAAGTCGACCAGAATAAGTCCACGAGCTGTGATGGCTTTGGGGTCGCGGGCAATGGCGTTAGCAAGTCCAGCCACTGCACCTTTGTGGATCACCGAATCTGCGTCGGTGCAAAAAAATCATGTCAAAGCCTGGGAAGCCTTTGCCAACTAGAGTTGGAACGACCTCTTTCTCGATCTCCTCGCGCAAGAGTCTTGTGTAAAATGGAGCATCATCTCTCATGACTTTGAAAAGATCGTGACACAAGATCAAAGAGTCCTTCTTACCAGCGTTCTTGGTCTTCTCGAAGCAGATGACCGGGACATCTTCCATGAACCCCGCAGTTATCTCGACCTCGTTGCGTTTGAAGCGAGATGTGACATAGTCCTCCTGAAGCTATGCGTGATCCGCATGTATTGTTTGATGTTTCTTGGTTTCCCGTCCAAGACAATGCACATTACTTGCTTGTGCGGCTCTGCACCATTGTTTCGTAGTGAGAAGACACAATTTCTTATCATCTCTTCTTCTTCCGAGAACGCGGGAATAAGGCAAAGGATCCATTTGGACTCCACAGAAGGTGGCGGATTGACCCGGTTGCGGACTGAGCTGTAGATGACGTACAGCATTCCAATCACTGCAGATACGCAGTCTTTGGCCTTGACGAAAAGAATGAATGAGAGTACCCAACGTCCGGCAAAAGCTCTCGGCGCAAACAGGGCAAAGAATAGCATTGCGGCGTTGACAAGACCAATACTGGCACTTAGTGCGGCTCTTTGTTTCATCAGGTCTCCTCTGGAGAGGGCTCGACAAGGATCCACAGGATCAGCGATGATGGGGTACTGCCTGTCAACGAAGGTTCCCTGGACTGTCGTGATAGTCCGCTCTTGGTGTGTACTCTTCGGTTCCTGTGTGACGATGGGCTTGATACCACCGACAAGCAGACCGACATCTTCGTCCTTGAAACGATCAACATTAGTTGACCGACTGGGGTGATAAGTTGTGTCCCATCGCACCGGCTTAGGCATCTTGAGCTCCGGACTCATTGTATCAGGAACCTCTGTCAAGAAAGGATTCCCCGGCCCCAGAAACGATTCTTGCCGCGACCTCGGCGGTCTTGTCAGCGGTTGACGTAAACTTTGACTGGGTAAGATATTAACCATAGAAGCATCAGAGCTTCGTAGTCTTTCCCGAAAAGGATCCTTGGCTATGGATTGAGAGCGAGAGTCCTTAGTGGAATCCCGACTCTGCCATGACCCGGTGTCAACAAGAGTGGCAGCGGAATCTAACCTCTGCGGTCGTCCGGACAGGGACTGCAAAGGGTTCAGAAATGGTCTCCAGGTCAACTCACTCCATCCTCCGGAGTTTCGCCTGGATGTTTGAGCGAGAGAACCAGATTCGATATCCGGGCTTGACTTGGGATCCCGACTGTATAAAAGCCTCGAACCTGCTTCGAACCTCTGAAGCGCGCTCGTTGGGGTAAGCTGCCCTGACGACTCGCTTGCTTGAGCTCCATCAGAAACCGTGATGAGCTGAGAGCTGCTGTCGTTCGTTCGTGAAGGACGATGACGACGACCCACCACAAGCGTAGCCTGCGAGTCTTGTCGCCCTTTCCAGCGTGTCATAAAATCTTTGCAATCAGGGTCGACCTTAGAAGTTCTTCTTTGTGTGATTCGTTTGACATGATATGCTGTGGCAAAAGTCGAGGTGATGTCAGAGTCTTTCGCTAGACCTTGTGTTATCGTACCGCTGGTGACCGCTGATTCTGGGACTCTGATTATAGGCGCAATATTCATAATCTTGCCAAACTTCGAATTGTTCCCCGAACGGAGATGATGGGTGTGGCTAGTATGTCCAGTCTTGTAGGGTGATGAGGAACAATGATGCTAGGTATATGAGTGTCTGACGGTCCTCGTGGGCGAGTATGGAGCAGACTCTGATCAGGTAAACATATCGGTCCTGATAGCACTAAGCTACAGGCATGAGACGCCACAAAGTGTAACTGAGGGATGACAACTCCAAAATCACATAAGCCGAGCTTCGAATTTTCATGGTCATCTTACCCGAGTACGATGCAATTTAGGGAAACGTTAAGTCGCAATTGGAAAGGGCAAACTGTGCTTCCAATAGAGCGGCGAAGTCCCGACGTGCGTTGGCCAGGCGGGTATCTCATGGCGGGCTTACAACGGTATAGCTCCCACAACGCAGCTCGTACCCTGGATTCGTCGCGCAAAGCATGTCCAATCTACGTTATGTTCTCCAACGTAAGCCAAAGCTGTTGTGTCTCATTTCAACTCTTGCTCTGCGATCAGACCAGGTTCTGTTAACAGTTAGGGATCGCTCGAAGATTTCCGATCGCTGGCCGAATGGAGACGAACAGTGTCGAACTGTCGCTTCGCTCAGGCGACTTAAGCTTTAGCATCTGGATGGATTCTGTTAATTGAGGCAAAGCTTTCTGGATGATTTGACTGAAAGTATGATCATTTTTCTCGTGGTATCCTTGAGCTAGGGAGATCTAGATTACAGCATGTCTAGGAGAGGGTGGTGGTTGGTGGCTCGTCGTCACGCTACCTTAGTGCGGCTCTGCCGTTAGGTTCGTAGCCGTTTGGCGTTGAGATAACAACGTCTTGCAGCCGACCTAGTTGTCCAATCTTATTAATAACGCTTCTGTGGTACTTGGTTCAAGTGGCAAACCATATCAAGAGTCCTTTCGCGAGCCAGGCGGGTAGGGTGTTAAGACTGATATAGCTAGAAGTGGTCACGATGAGAGAAGAGACAGGCTACCCACGAGCAGATGTAATAAGTGCGCAGGGCTGCGTAGATCACAGTGTTGTTGTAGAGTCTGATAGGGTATGAACAGGGCTAACCCCAAGTGGTAACATGGCAGAGGCACCGGTCGAGACAGTTCGGAAACTGTCGAATGTTGCAATGCCTGGCAGGCACACGACGTCTATTGTTGACTTTTGCGCGTGTTGCTTCAGCTGGGTAGCTGAGCATGAGGGCTGGCGCCGCCAAGGATAACGAATGTGGCGGTCGGGACCATGTTCTATGGAAGAGGTATGGAGATCGGGGTCAAAAGGAAGGTCGAGGCGAGAAAACAAACTTCGGGAAGCAGGACATAAGGAACGTTGCAGGGCTTTGGGAAGTTGTCGATGGATTATCTGAGGCGGAGGGAGTTTGAACACTTCATGGCAATGACGGTTTCTCTTGTTTTTCCCCCACCGACTGGAGCTAGTGATAAGTGCAGTGCCGACGGCGGCGCAAGATCGGAACAGCGATCGCTGACCACACCAGCGATGCACGCAAATCATGCTTGGGACTAGAGGCCTGCCGCGAGTCGCGCGAATGCATAGCATCGCAACACGCATGCCGCCGTTGCCTAGGTTCAAAGTCGTAAGCTGGCAATTGTTGCGCTTGAATGATCCTAGGAACAGACCGCCTGCCTCTGGCCAATCCCACGTTCTAAAAAAGCAGTTGTGCAGTCCGCGATGGGATCAAGTCATCGGCAGCTTGTAGTCCGATATCCTCTCCAAATCCGCCTTCCTTTAATCACATACTGTTAGGTACGTACCGCTCCTTCCGCAACTGCTGTTCAACGTCGAGAGACTTCGCAATGTTAGGCCCGTTTGAAAGATTTGCAGTGCTCATCTCGTCGCTTGCCAGTTCCTACTATATTAATGCTCAAGCAAGTCACTTGAGTTCGATCTTCCAGACAGATCGCCGCCTTTGCAGTCTACCCAAGATGTTGATGGTGACGCACGATTGAAATGCTCTCAAGAACTTTGCACCAGTTGACAAAGCACTTCCAGAAGTCGACCTCTGGCTCACCTCACCCCTGCACGCACGAAGACAACGATTATGACTTTACAAGACGTCTCGAAAGCGAGGACCCCGACGCACATGCAAGAGACAAATCATTTGTTGCAGGGGAACAACACCAAATTTTTACTACGCGCGATGCGGTCCATGTGGTCGACCACGACGATGCAGTAACGATGGTATGACTACATGTGCTTTCACGAAGATCAATCAACACGGTTGATTAACCGCTTGCGTTTGCGTAAAACATTACTCCCGGGACGCTAGACCCACCACCAATGAACAGGTTCCAGAGCAGGCCAATGTAGTGACTACTGTCAATTTACTATCGAAGTGTCATGGAAATATCTATCTAAACAGGAATTAGTTTTCCTTAGGGTCACAGGACCTGAATGTAGCCAGTAACATGGGACCTTGGGACACTCGAATGCAAAACCTGAACAATCTAGGTTCCAATGTTTCCCAACACTTCATCGACGCCGCTCAGGTGCCCGCTCAAAGACTAGAGTATTTCACATCTGATCGATCGATTGCTCCTGTGAGTCATCAAAGCTTGCCCATACACTCGATGATACCTTGAGACATAATATCCTCGTCCATCAAGGCAATGCCTATATCACGTTAGAGACTTCTTTCTCCTCCACCGGGCTGATACAGTCGCTAGGGTTGCGCTCAAACCACTCTTCTCCCCTTCGGATGTTCCAAGAACTGCGTCTGGATGCTTGGACCTGGTAGTCGTGCATCTCGAGTGCAAGACGTTCTGCTGCTTGTTCGGCCGCTAATGTTGCTCGGTCCGATGTTCCTGAATACGTCTTCTTGTGTATACCCATGCCCGGCCTCATCTTGTCGGAAGATGCCTGCCGCAAAGCTACAGCTGGACGTTTTGCCTGCAACCTCTCCGCCGGCACGACTGAATCGCTCTCCGTCGCTACAGATGGGACTCTGTCTGGTACGGGAGTCGACCATGTTCTCTTTTGGTTCCTTCCAAACGACCAGAACGCGAAGCTGCCAAGAAAGGTTCCATCAGCGCCAGAAATATGTCTCCAGGGCTGCTCTCTCCAGCCAAAAACGACACAATCCAGAAAGCCACTGCTTGTCAGCGAAAGAGTCGAAAGCGCAGCTGGTACGGGAATAGGGTTTGCAGCATAATAGTCGGAATAGTACATGGAATGGTAGATGAATGGAATGATCCACATGATGAGATAAACCACCGGATAGATAAACTGGAGCCGAAGTCTTCGTTGTATAGCTCGTCGTCGCTCGTGGAAGGGTGCATCAGTCGCCCGGTAATTAGCTTTGTCCCTGAATGCTGTACGTGACCCAACAAGGGTAACCTTGTGAACCGAAGTTGTGATATTATCCATGGTTGTATCAGCTGAAGTTTTCCAGACCGGCAGTCTGATACCAGATGGAGTGGGCCCTTGCATACCAGGCTGCACAAAAAGTTCGCCGGTCGGAACAATCCTGCTTGACTCAAGAGTAACGTGGCTGCTTTGACTCGAATGTATTGCTGGGGGCATCTCAATTTTATCGGAGGAAAAGTCGGAAACTGGCGGCCAACTGAAGTGTTCGAAAATGGGTGGGTGGTTGGTGATGCTTCCAGCCAACACTGAGTCTCTCCCGATCTTATCAAGAGCCTGCTGAATCTTCTGGTCCACCACTCGCTTCTCCACAACTAGAGACTCTTGAAGCCCGGGTTCCCTGTCCAGGCTGTCCATAGGCGAGTAGTGGTGAGGATCTTTGTCGTCGGGTCCGCGAACGAAGACTTTGAAACCTTGACCAACATGCAGGTATATACGGAACGCGACAAACATAACGTAAAGCCAGATGAGGTACCTCGGGATCCATTGTAGTGCAAGACGATACCAGAAGGGTCGGATGGGTAGCGTGCAGAAGGGGCCTTGGGCGAGGTAAACGTGACGCCCCGCGACGAAAGCTAAGAGGCCGCTAGATATCGGCAATACGAAGTATAGGGCCATGACAGTATGCCGGAAGCGATAAAGTCCATCGTGGCCAAAGATTCGACTTCTGAAACTGAATACCTGCAAGTACATGTGCATTGAGATGATGAGGACTGCAAAATCTGTGAAGTCTTAGCTCGATTCTACTAAGGGGAACAAGGCCTGAACCTACCACAAGCCATGGTTGATGCTTGCAAGCAAAACCCAAAACCTTGGCACAACACTGTCGACGACCCAACAGAGCCGCGACGGAGTGCTATACTCGAGAAGCACAGATACCATAAAGATTTGGATAAATCGGCCAACATTAGGTACATGATCAGACTGCGGTCGGTAAGTTCTGTATCCACTTCGAGAGTTGAAAGTTCTGTGACTCACTTTCTTCTGAAATTCCGCCTCATATTGATGAACCAATAAACAACGACGGATCTCCCGATGATGCTGATGCCCGAGGCACTCATGGCCACAATCTGTATGACTCGACTCCAATCATGGCTGATGACGAGTGAGGGATCCTCTAGGTAGCCACCAAGACCCATGGTATGCACTTGACGCTAGGCAAGAACGTTCGTCAGGGCGTCAAGACTATGCAAGCAATGGTGATATCGCGAGGAGAAAGTAGTAAGAAGGGCAAAAAGATGGACGACGGTGGAAGCGGAAATGGCAAGGAAGTTGTTATCACTCTGGGTGGCACTCTGCAAGGCAGTCTATGTAAGAGAATATTGGTTGACTGCATCGCGGAAGTCGTTGCTACATCGGTTTCGTTAGTTCCGGACTATCAATCAAGAACGCAACGATATTCAGATGGCTGTCGTAGGACTAATGCTAAATTCCCCACATGAGTAGACTGGTTGGTTAGATCACAAGATTTGATTTGAAAACGGTGGAACGTGGGGCGAGTCTGCTTCTCTATCCGAAAACGGACGCTCGCAATGTCGAATCAATCCTATGGAGCGTTGGCCCTTGTAAGCTCGAGTTCCAGAATCAAGTGTCCACGCCCTGTACGATGTTCATGGAACCTGTTATCCACGTATCCCACCAGGCCGAAGACAATCCATCTTACGATCGTTGTAAGTGCTGGTGGGTGGGCCGTTCCTTCGGAGGAATGAAAACTCGTGTCGTCGAAAGGGACTGTGGTTGTTGTGAGTTGGTGCGAATTCTTTGCTGTAATTGTGATGGACTGTTACCGGTCCAGTCTCGTGTATATGTGTGACTCCGGCAATCAATCGAGCTTCAAAGATAGTTGATTTCGGAAAGATGAACGATGAAGGCTGAGCGGCCTTCAGGCCTCAGACCCACGCTCGAGGCGAAATGAGAGCAACGACGATATATCTCAAGATCCTCGCCATCAGTTCCAGCTTCCCGTGAAGTAAAGGTTCGAATGCCCTAGTCAGGAATGCTTTCACAGGGATGTGTCGCTCAGAGGACAACAAGCCTCTGCGGAGTGATCGCCTGCCTGATAGGACACGCGAAAGGAGCACCGTTTGGTTAGTCAAGCCCCTCGCATGACCACAATACACTTTCAGCTTCAGCTTAGGACTCAATGGCTCATGTTTGGACGGTTGAACAGCCAGCCCTCTGGAATGGGAGGTCGCACACGCTGCAAGAGCCTCACTAGCACGCCGCTTGACCGTTCATCTGAGTTCCGACGGTTACTAGAGCTATCATGCAATACGTGCCTAGCCTTCTTGTCTTATTCATCCATTGCTAATCTCCGCTGACTTGCAATGAGCCTCATGTCCTCCCGCGTGAAACTCACTTGTCCTTGACCTTCCATCGAGATTTGACTGGTATTGCGATCTAATGTATTTCCCAGGGCCTTTGGATCGAACGTACGCAGGTACCGAGAGAGAGGATGCAGTCTTTAGACATGATGGTTGCGATGAACGATGATCCCGGCAGCCCGAGGTCGCCTTAGCAGGAAGCAGTGCGAACATTGGCATGTTGACATTCATTGCGACCATTGTCTTGCTGAAGAT
>SWBH01000067.1:0-24962 GCA_024195465.1 Aureobasidium sp. EXF-8845 | reverse complement strand
AATGGCTCAGGTACATGTTGGCTCAAGTCCTCTCTTGGCTCGCCCTCGAGCTCAGGCAACAACGTAGTGTCAGGAACTCGATCTGGCAAGGCTTCGACTTCCTCCACTGCGTCCACCACCTCTAGTGCCAGCACCTCTACCAGTGCTTCGACTTCCTCCACTGCGTCAACCACCTCTAGTGTCAGCACCTCTAATGCCAGCACCTCTACCAGTGCTTCTGCCAGTGCCTCTGCCAGTGCTACCCTGAGTCCCACCTTCTCCCTCAGCTCTGGTGATGCCAACTCCTGGCTCTCAGTCACCCCCGGAAACAATGGCGTCACTAGCTGGACCTTCAATTACAGCACTGCTTTCAAATTCCGTTTGAACATGAACAACGGCTATCTGCTCGAGGCGCAAGGCGTGAGCACCGGATTGGCTGCCACTGTCGCACCTGCACGCAACAACAACGGATTGCAGCAAGTCTTCTTCAACCCAGTTGGAGGATCGCAGACTTACGTTTCGTGTTCGCAAAACACCGCTAACACTCCTCATCTTGACTGCAAGGTCAAAGGCGTTGCGCAGCAGACTGTTGTCTGCGATGACAACTATGACATTCTCTACCTTGTAGCCGTCGGTGATTCAATGCCTGGTAACTGCTACCCTACCAGTGGGTTCTTCTATCAATAGAGTGGTCTCTACATTAGAGTTTGTAGTCATTTAGCAATATAACGTAGATTAAAGAAGTTTTATCAGCTGCTTTCCAAGTTCGAAGGTTCATGTGGTGTGTTACACCACATCACTAGGTGCTTTTTCTCATCATGTTGGCGCTATCCACGACCCTTGTTAGCTAGTAGCGTCCCGATATCGATCAAGTGGAGCGAGCCTTGATCTCTTCTATCTGTGTCTAGAGCGAGGTCCATCATTCACAGAGGAGGTTCCAATCCTTATTTCCAAACAAACCCTCAAACCAGACGGCGAGAGATGGCTGGTCGAATCAGTGATTATCTGTGGCAACGAGCCTCACAGCCGACATGGTTGCACGAATCACCTCGTTGTCGCCCTAGGATTGCGATGGAGAAAATAGATCCTTTATCTCGTCCGATACTTTCTAACATACGAGCTGCCTCACCCCTAATTCTCCTACGATGCCACAACGAGATGTAGGGATCCTCGTCTTCAGACGCAGTGGATGACGCTTCGGATGGTGATACACTATTGTCATCGTTGTCGCTGGTATAACTTCTGGTATCTAGTCATAATAATCGCTCGTTCATGAAATGGCTCGTGATGGGGTTCTTGACTTTCTGTGTATTCTGATGCTTACTGCGCTATCGCAAACCCCACCCGACAGTGGTCATAAAGCTAATCCTTATTCTACGGTTGTCGTGTCTGTATTCCAAGGAAAGCTGTCTACATTGTCGCAAGCTGTAGAGAGTGCGTCAAGCACAACTTTCCTCGAGTGTCAAAACAGGTAAGAAGCTCTGTTGTATTTTCGGAAGAGTAGACCGTCATTTTGAGAAATCCGGTCTTCCAAGTTATGGCGTAGATAAAAATGAACGAGTCGATCAGAACCTGCACCTCAAGCTCATGTAGTCAAAATCATCCATGTCCAGGGTGATCTTCGACAGCTATACTGACGGTGACGATGGAGCCAGGTCAGAGAAGTCGATGACAATCAGTTCAAATCACAGGGCTCGAGGTTGATGAAGATTCCGACACAAAATACCCGACGTGTGACTTCCTGCCTCGTAACGTGACCAATATCGCGGTATAATCTGAGGTTGACAAAGTGCTGTGAAATCGATAGAATTAGGTCCAGCATGAAAATCGCCGTGGGAGTATGTACGTCGGGCAGTTAGTGAAGCCGTGCGGAGAGCGTTAGTAAGGAACTACATCATTAAACGGCCGCTTTCCTTACTAAGACCACACGGTAATAAACTGAAAGTTTCAATTTGGAATTATACCGCTCGATTCATATCGCCAATTCCCTTCGAAGCAGCGTGCACGATTACATGCCCATGATTATATATAGTTTGCGTAGGTATTTCATGCGTGTAGGATTTGTACCACGTTCGCAGAACAGCCAAACATTTTCCACCTACAATCATCGTACCAAATCACAATGTCTTCTTCACGCCGCTCCATCCTCATCACAGGGTGCTCCGATCATAGTCTCGGCTCTGCCTTGGCCTTGGCTCTTCACGCCTCCGGAGCGCAAGTCATCGGCACCGCGCGCGATGCCTCGAAACTTTCCGCCCTGACCAGCGCTGGTATAACGACGCTAACCATGGATGTTTGCGACACTGCATCGATCGCCAAATGCGCTCGAGAAGTCTTGCCGTACCTATCTGACGGGCGCCTGGACATCTTGATCAACAACGCGGGCGGGGCATATTCGATGCCAATGACGGACGTGTCGCTAGACGAGGCCCGTAGATTGTTCGATGTCAACGTCTGGTCATGTCTGGCTGTCACGCAGGCCTTTATGCCACTTCTAGTAAAGGTTAAGGGTGTAGTGGTGAACCACACTTCCATCGTCGGAGAGGTCGGCATGCCGTTCCAGGGTGTGTATAGCGCAAGCAAAGCCGCCGCTGGCATCATTTCAGAGACTCTACGTTTAGAATTGGAGCCTTTCAACATTAAAGTCGTCCAGCTGAAGTCGGGGGCAGTGAGAACAAGGTTCTATGGAAATGCAAACGAGGGACAGCAGCCGACGTTGCCAGCTGGATCAATGTACCAGAGAGCAAGTGGAGTGGTGGAGGCCGTGATGAGAGGAAGCAAATTCACTGGACAGGAGGCTATGGACGTGGAGACATGGGCTCAGAATGTGTCCCAGGCTATTTTGAAGGGGAACCCGCCAAATTATGTTTTGGAGGGAGCTGGTGCGAAGCCGTTGTGGTATGTCAAGTACTTCCTACCATCTTTCATCTTGGATAGGGTTGTTAGAGATCTTGGAGACTTACCTAAAGTCATCAAGGCTTTGGCTAGTAGATAGTCTGTGTACTATAGTAAGATGTGCAAGCTGATTGCAGCTTCTTGATCATATTTCTCTGGAACCGATGTATGTTAAAGTCTAGTCAATCTTGCTCCATTCTCAATGAAAGCCTGCACGATACGCTCGCTTCACGACATCTCTGAGCAGGAGAATATTTCGACGGCATATCTTCACGATCTTGTTCTTGGAGGATATTCAGGCGGTGGGGAGCCCTTCTCCCAGTGCCACTACGAAGGGCGCGTATTGCGGTTTGCTCATCACTCAGCCAGCCAGCCCTCAAGGGCTCGCCCACGAACGAGGCTCAGTATATGAGGCTGATCTTCTCATCTTCTTTCACAACAATGATCATTCTAAGATTTGTGTTAAACAAGTAAGTGCAATTCAACTACATAACAGACCAATTCATAATCCTGAGCATAGGACACTATCAAACGAACGAGACGAAGACTTTCCGGAAATGTAACATCATCTACGGCAGACAGTAGTCGTGCCAGCCCCCTGAGTCACTGTGGTAACGTAGGTAGTCGAGTACACGGTTATAGCACCAGTCTCAGGAGTGGGACTCGCGTCTGCGCCACAAGCACAATCGGCTCTGAGAGTTCTGTGTGAAGTTTAATTAGCCAATCAAACCTAGATAGTAGTGGTGATAATGATAGGTTGCGAAGATCTTTTACTTACGTGGTTGACGCAAAGGCGGGTGTCTCTGTAGTCAGAGCAAACGGTTGGAATTCTGTGCCTGATGTATACTGGCCAGTGGTGTATGTTGCGTCAGACCCGTCGAAGCCAAGAACAGTTGTAGGATAATTGTATACAGGAGCCGGTGGACAGGCCGACGAGCTTGACGAGCTTGACGAGGCTGACGAGGCTGACGATGGGAAGATGCAAGAGCAAGCGGAACTGACACGTGATGGACTACCTCCACAATTTCCAAGGTAAGTCGGAATGGCAGCTGGGTCAGTCGTCAACGCGGTAGTGTAAGTCGCACAGAACGTCCTCGCGCTCAAGCTGACCCGCGTGTTCTGCAGATTACGGAGGCAGTTATCTGCTCTACATGTGGTTAGAGCCCTGTTAGAACTCGAGGAGGAAGATGTGGTAGTGCTTGATGTTGTGCTAGTAGTCGGTGTTGTGGTAGTGCTTGAACTTCTTGTGGTGGTGGTCGGTGTTGTGGTAGTGCTTGAAGTTGTGGTTGGAGTGGTCGTTGCTGCTGCAAGCAGACAAGAACAGGCCGAACTGACACGACTCGGATCTTGACGACAGTTTCCGAGATAAGTAGGGATAGCAGCAGTATCCGTGTTGACTGTCGTGGTGTATGTCATGCAGAATTGGCTGGCACTGGAGCTGACACGGCTGTTTTGTATCTGTCGAAGACAATTGTCTGCATTACATCGCAAAATCTGTCTTTTCTCTGGGTCCAGGGCCTCTCGCTTGCGCTCTTAACAGTCGCGAGTTGCAGTAATGGTGCCTGTCGTTGGAAGATATGCGGTAAGGGACAAGGTCGAGGTTACCGTTGTAGTGTATGAGGGGTACAAACAAACGTCCTGACCTGCTGAAGATACCACAGCATCACCACAGGTGGTGGCTCGAGCGACCGTGAGAGTCTCTGTCCGGGCCACAGGTTGGTCGGTAGTGGTTTCAATTACAGCAGTTGTAGCTGTTGGGAAGGGGACGAATGACAATTGATAATCTAGTGACAGGTCTGACGTAGGTGTTGAACTAGTCACAATCACGGTATCTCTGCCACAGCTAGCTGTAGTCGTTGGTCCAGGGATCTGGTAGAAACGTAGATCGTATTCTCCAGATAGAGCTGTGCCTGCCACTGGACACAAGAGTGACTGGCTAGGAAGATCCAGTCGGATTGGTGAGCACGTTATCGTTGCTTGAGGAGTTGCCAGCGCCGTGAGGACAGGTGTCGCCTCGCCGAACACGGTCGTGGTATCTCCAACTGTTTGATTGATCAGATGCCAAGTACTACTTGCAAAGAGTTGTCGAGTCTTACATTCGGATAACTCGGCTGGAACGCCGAAGCTCACGGTATTGCCAGGACGATAAGCATAAGATGAAGAAGGAGGGCCGCGAGAGAACAAGCCCTGGTCAATCTCAGGGGCAGAGAACACTAGACCTATTGTGCGACGACTTTCAGAAATCTGATTGAACGATGGGATTCAGGATTGACTTGTCAAAGAGCAGAATGCCTGCTTTATATCTCACAGTCGCTACACCAAGCGCATGCCTCTAGGAAACGTTCAATCAAATGCATTGCATTCAGCTTCCAGCGGTGAAGACGTTAGCCTAGTCAGGCGGGGTGGGAAGGAGACAATGAGGAGAGTGGCTCAGGAATCAGGGTGAGGCGCGTCTTGGAAAGCGATGATCGCACTCAGAGGAGCAAGAGGTAGATTGTTCAGCTGAAATCGAGTTCGAGTATCAGCTTATCAAACGCCATCGTGGATTGATTTGCGCGGCGGAGACGATGACTTTGGCGAAGCTCAGCTAGCCTTTACGAAGCATATAAATCGTGGCGCGTTGTGATTCTGCTTGCAGGTGTAATCAACGGCGTGTCGAGCATCGTCCATACGCTTTTCTTGACAGCTCGAAAGTGTTCGCGCTCTTACGATCAGAGCGTGGTAAGTGATTAAGTGATAGCTCTGCGAAGCCGGGCTGCAATGCTGTAAGAGATCGAGGTTTGATCCTGAACTGTAGTGATGTTCACCCCGGACTTTGCTGAGCAGCAATTAAAGTTGGACATGCGGGGTTCGGCTGTGACTGGTAACATACTTGCCCCTATTAGGAGGTTGGACCACGGTAGTGTGGTGTCAGCTCTTGGCTCGTTTGAGTGACCTTCTGGCAAAACGACTCGGCGCCAATCCTTCTCCGCACCAGGCGCTGGCTAGAATTCGACCGACTCATATCACGCTTTCCCAAGCGGTTCTACTATCTGTGTATACTGTAGAGGCCGATACCTTGCGTATGATCAGGAAGGCAAGCGCATATGTTCGACGCTTGTAGCTGTGATACCTAGACTCCTAGGTCAGTCAATAGTCGTCGTCGTCAGACTAGCCGATCAACCCAGAGTCCTTTTTACTGCATCTAAAGTTAGTATTTACGGGCACGGAGTTATGTCCATACAAACTTGTCATGTCAATATGACTTGACTCCTCTCGGCTCGCCGGATCATCTTTGGACAATCGGTGTGAAGCGCTTGGATTTTTCTGTCTACACTAGTCACGGCTGGTCGCCAGTTGGCGACACTACATTCTGTCGCGATAGAATACAAACACTGCCATTTTGCGGTCCTTGATGTCGGTAATAGCAAAACTGTTCACGAAAGTGCAAATTTCACCATCATCTACTTGAGAATTATCGAGGCGACATTTCTGTATCCTGCTACAGACTCACGTTTACGCAAGCGCAGCTCTCCCCGACGTGACTTCCGTCGGTCTTTTTCGACGGTAAGCGCGCAGTGCTGCACGGTAGCCTATGCGCCAATTCCGTCCCAAAGCGTTCCATATATCAGTTGAGATCTGCCGAACGCAGGTTTATCATCAGCGAAGAACCGTATTCCAACCGTATTCTCCGCAGCATATAACCTCGTAGAAATAGCTGTACGCCCATTGACAAAAACCTCCAGGACTGAATTGTCGCGCCAGACCTGAATGTGCAATGGCTCTTCAATCCACTGATTCGAGGTATTCAAGGTGGTGAACAGCGTGTGCGGAGCATGCTCGGGGGTTGTGTTGATTAGATCCGCAGATGAAGGCGAAGCGAAAGAAGGACGTTCGATCGTGAATGTCTCATCATTGGGTGAGAAGGTAAGTGTGGTAGTCTGTTCAAAGTCTGGTTTTCAATCAGCAAAGTATACTCCTGAATCAAAGCTGGTGGGTTCAACTGACCTCTAGAATGTACAATCTGTAGTCCAACCTCTTGGCACTTTTCGGAGACATAAAAAGAACAGTCCAGTTCCCATGCGGATGTTTGTACATCATCTGAAGTGAAAGCCAGGTTGTATGATTTCCGACTGGGCAGAGGCTGACTGAGTCTTGCTCTCCGTACTGGAGCTTTGGAACGCAACAGCTGTGCGACCGATGTCACTGGCTGAGTGGCTAAAGTGCGCACAGTATGGGTGCCGTTTGATGTCTCTTGAATCTCGGTGGATGTAATATTCTCGAGCTTCGACTTTCTGGCGCACACAACATTTTCTATAGTCTGGAGATGTATCTCGCGAGGCAATGAAAGTAAGCCACTCCAGCCTTGCTTGTGACGAAGTTCATCACACAGATCTTCTTCTGTGATCCAACCCCACACGATGTGCTTAGAGGTCTTGGGATCGAAGAATGAATTTGCAGCGTACAAACAGCCATGATCAAGGTGTCCACCAAAGTTGTAAGTCATCTGAACAGCGCTCGAAGCAGTTGAGGTCACTGCGTGGTTGCACTGTAGTGTTCCAGACATCCACAGCTGACCGCGGAGAGGGCGAGCAGGACCCTGGCTATCTTTCTTTGATGTCTGGGAGCTCATCGCACTTGGCAAGCAACCTTCAGTGCCCATGACTAGGAAGTCGCGAGTTACAGTCAGATCTGCAGCATCTTGTAGCGTCAGGAAGTTCGTCACTTCCCAGTTCTTGCCAAGATCGCCGGACCATCTCGAGGGGCGAAGGTTCATGCCAAAGTTCACCAAAGGACCGATGTATCGCCAGTTCGTAAGATGGTTGGCGTCTATACTGTAGAGAAACGTTGTTGGTGTGACAGCCCGTATACCTCCAGAAATGATTCCGAAGAGGGTGTTTTCGGAGTCGAGACCAAGGGCTGTCGCCATTGAAGGCCACTGGCTCACGAAAGGATCCCGCCACCCAGTCACATCGAGATCGTTTGGCTCGCTAGGCAGTATCGGATTGCCAGCGAACTTCTGCCATGTGTGACCTCCGTCAATCGATCTTGCCAAACTCAGCGACTCGCTTCCCACAACGTGCGGTAACGTGTGGTGGATAGGAAGGTCGCTGACTGACGTGTAGGCGTATATCAATGAGCTGTCTTTGCTAGGGACCCTGCAACCTGTAAAAACACCCTTGTGATCATAGTTTGTGTCTGGTATCAGGGGCAGTGAGTGCGTAGGCGTCCATGATACCAAGTCAGGTGAACTAGCGGATCGCCAGGCTATAGAACCCCAGTCATTGTCGTTGAGGTCCAGATTTGACTGATATGATATGTGATACAGGCCGGTGGACTGGTCATAATGTGGTGCACAAGGGTCCTGAGATGATGTTAGTAAGGCCTTTGAGAAAGGTAGGTGATATACATACGTTCATCCATCCTGAAGGAGCCTGAAGATGATAAGATGGCCTCCAACGTTGGGATCTCAACTTGGTTTCGTGAAGTTTGATGTCGAGTTCTCCTTGGGAAGAGAGCTCAGTGTCGACAGTCGATTGCGAAGAGCTGCTTGGGCTGCGGGACATCTCGATGGAAACGCGTTCGGTCATGATTGCGATCCGGTTTAGTATGAGTGGATGGACTACGAGCGAAATGGTTTTGCAGAAACAAGATGGTCAGGCTGAGAGAAGAGGAAAACTTATCAGGGATCCCTCGGTCCTCAATTCCGCTGTTCATGTCGTTGTGATCTGCCGGGACAATCTTCGGCGTGCGTCTCGAAGGTCCGTTTGATGATCTGTCGGGGAAACTCGAGATGGAATATGGCCGATACAGGAATAGCTGAGGTAGATCCGGGGAGACTCGAGCCTCCGGGGAGACCTGTGGGGGTTGACTTTTGTGTTTTTTGCAGGGGTGCCGGCGAATCTGACCGCTTTGGGACGGATTCACCGAAAGTCAAACGCATCCCGCTTCTCCTCCAGACACACACCCGCCTTCTCCATCACTGTATCTCTCCACTCCGGGGTCAAGACGAGATGTGGTATATATTCGATGTGATCCATCGCAATGCCGATCGAAATTAGCAGAACAACATCTCTTACAACATCCAACACTTCCACCACCGACACCTCTAACAAACGGCTACATGACTTCCCACGACAACAAGGTCGAGATGTCTTCCATCGACAAGAATGACATTGCTCATCTTGAGATCACCTCCATCGACTCCAAGACAAGAGAAGTGGCTTCTCAGTCCACAGACCTCTCCGCCAAAGCTCAGTACGCCAAGTTGGGCGCCGCCATCAAGAAGGACAAGCGCTTTGTTATTTGGACGCTCTATGTCATGCTCTTAGTCTTTGGATGGGGCTACGATGCCGGCCTTTCTGGCGTTGCAATTGCTTTCCCCGAATTCCGAAAACACTATGGAAATTACTTCGAAGACGGCAAACAATGGGTCATCCCAGCACTCTGGCAATCCCTCTGGAATGCAGCATCCACTATTGGACAGGTCTTTGGTGGCTACGCAGCTGGGCAATTCGCCGACGTGACAGGCCGCAAGCCTCTCCTCTATACCGCAGTCTTCCTGTCCTTGGCATCCTCCTTTGCTCTGGTCTTTGCACCTAATCTGCCAGTCCTTTTCGTCTCCAAGCTCCTTCTCGGTCTTGCTGTTGGGCTTTCTACTGCCATTCCCCCTCTCTATGTTACAGAGAATGCTCCTGCCAATCTTCGCAGCACTGCTTCCTCTTTGACCAACGTTATCATTGTTTTCGGATTTTTCGCCTCTTCCATGACAGGCTTCGGTGCTTCTAAGATCAATGGACCATGGTCGTACAGACTCGCCTTCTGCATGACTTTCTTGTTGCCTACCGTCTTCCTCATCGCCCTACCATTCTTCCCTGAGAGCCCCGTTTGGTACATGAAGAAGGGTCGTGAGGCAGACGCCCGTATTGCCATTATCAAGCTATTCGGTGCTGATACTGATGTCGAGGAACGTATGGAGATCATCAGGGTTGAGTTGCAGCAAGCCGAAGCTGAAGGAGACGGAAAGAGTCAGACAAGCTGGAAAGCCATCTTCTCCAAGGACAACCGCACCAGGACCTTCGTTTCTGTGCTTGGTCTACAAGCACAGAACTTCAGTGGAGGCTACTTTGCCAAGTGAGTGGTTGCTGTTGACTCAATTTGGTCGAATTCTGCTAATTTTGATTTTTTTCTAGCACATACCAAACTTATTACTTCGAACTCATTGGACAAGCGGACCCATTCGGCCTCACAGCGATCTCTTCCACCCTCCAGTTGCTGGCAAACTTTGTCGCCGTTTGCGTCTCTGATATCGTTCCTAGACGCAAAGGTCTCGTCGGCGGTGGCACCATTCTCATGCTCTGGTCCGTGATCATCGGTGGCACCTCAGTAGCAGGTACGGGCAACGTTGCTGCCAACACTGCTCTCCTGGTGTTCATGATAACCTGGTCGATGCTGTACACTGGAACTGTTGGCTGCTACGGTTGGGCTGTGGCGCAAGAAACTGCTTCCCAAGCCACCAGACCAAAGACCATCTCTTTCACCCTGGTCTGTCAGCAACTGACTGCGCTCATGCTGTCTTCTGTCTTCCCTTACTTCATCAACCCCGACCAGCTCAACTGGGGTGGCAGAGTCATGTTCCTGTTCGTTGGTGCCGAGCTTTTCATCATCACTGCTCTCTGGTTCTTTCAGCCTGAGACGAAGAACAGGACCAACGCTGAGATTGAGGTGCTCTACTCCGCTGGTGTCCCTCCTCGCCAGTTCAAGAACTTTGCTGTTGTCGACGGTCAGGTAGTAGAGAAGGAACACAAGGATGGTTTCCTCAGCCGATTCTCTCGCAAGGCTTGATGTGGCGATTGTGATCTGGTGTGGTCTGTTCCTATTCTCTAGTTTCTGTTTTTGTTATGATGGATGTATATCTTGGGCTGATCTAAACGACTCTACATGTACAAATGCGATTTTGTAGCTCATTCCTTTTTTGGGATTACTTCAACCTAATCTTTGTAACGCTTGAGCTCTTGTATATGTGTGAGCTGATCCTTTCAGTGTGATATCTCGTTGCAAGCCCTGCCCCTGATGTTTGGATCCTAGAATCCAACTCTGTAACGCACAATATGGTAGCCTACACCTCAAACTTGTGCAATTCATAGAAGCAATGTATGATAGAAATTTTGAACAGTGAAACCTTGAAATGCGCGGTGACAGCATTGATTTTGCTGTGCCTTCCAGTGTGGCTGTGGTGAACACCCTGGCAACACCATGAGAGTGATGAATTTCCATTGCACTTCTTCTTTCCGAGCGACTGTAACGATTCTAGAGGTAACACCAAGTCCCGATCTCATCACGCACATCTCCAGTCGATTCTTCGTGGTTGTATGCATGATCAGACCCAATCGTCAAGCTTTGTGTGCTAACTTCCAATGGTGTACACCAGTGTCTGCCAAACCTCGAAGCATGTCCGGGACGGTATCAGTGCCCCATCGAAACGAAATCGAGACGTGAGTCACTTGACTGAGCACATATAACTTGCTTTGTTCGGGTCCACAAGACCGTGTGGTATCAGACACCAACCGCGGCACGTCAGGATACCTGTACAGGAGAGAAGCAGATCGTTCGAGATATTCCCGGCCCGAGATGATGATATCGGTCCGTGAGATCTCGGCGAAACTGACCGCTTTAGGCAGATCGGCATCGCCGGATCCTTCTCCGTACCCCGCTCACGCATTTCGCCTCGGGCAGACCACCAGCCGGGAGACTTTCAATCATTGTGGAGTTGTAGATCCAAGTACCAACAGTTTCGCCGAACTCATACACCATATGTTCCGGCGTATTGCTCTCGACTATATGACCATCACGTCCTGAGCTCGGCTGTCCATTCTCACAACATCCAAGCACGTCTGCAGCCGCCTTGTCAACAAATTTGATTTCTTCTATTGCCCACATCAGGCATCTACACCCTGTCCTACACGACAAAGTCATCTACTTCCAATCAATCGATGTCACCACACGCCATCATGTCCAACACTCAATCGAAGGCTTGGTGGAAGGAAGCTGTCGTATACCAAATCTATCCTGCCAGTTTTAAGGATAGCAATGGTGACGGTCTTGGTGATATTCCTGGTATCATCAGCAAGATCCCCTACATCAAATCCCTGGGAGTCGACACGATCTGGCTTTCTCCTATCTTCAAGTCTCCACAGAATGATATGGGCTACGACATCTCGGACTATCGCGCTATACACGCCCCATATGGCACGGTAGAGGATGTGGAGATGCTCATCAACCAGCTCCACGACAACGAGATGAGGCTTCTGATGGATCTGGTTGTCAATCATACAAGTGATGAACATGCTTGGTTCAAAGAGTCACGTTCCTCCCGGGAGAATCCAAAGCGCAACTGGTACTTCTGGCGCGATCCGAAAATCGATGCCAATGGTAACAGAAAAGAACCTAACAACTGGAAGTCCATATTCGGCGGTAGTGCCTGGCACTTTGATAAGCAGACTGGCCAATACTATCTTGCTCTATTCCTCCCATCTCAGCCTGACTTGAATTGGGAGAACGAAGAAATGCGTCAGGCCTCGTACGATGACATGCGCTTCTGGCTCGATCGAGGCGTCGATGGATTCCGCATCGATAGCATGAACTTAATGAGCAAACACCCCGACCTCCCGGATGGAAAGGTAATCAACGATGAACCATATCAGTCGGGCGCTGAGTTCTTCGCATCGGGTCCCAAGATGCACGACTATATTCGGGAAATGCGAGCTGTCTTCGACGAGTACGATACAATGACCGTCGGCGAACTTGGCTTCACAAAAGATGAGATGTCCGTCAGCGAATACGTTGCAAAAGATAGACACGAACTGAACATGGTTTTCACTGGCGACATCGTGGACATGGACTTTGGCTCAGAAGCCAAATATGGCCGAGGCAGTTTCCATCCACGGAAGATAAGACACATCACCGACATGTGGCAGAGAGTGATGCCCAAGGTGAATGGCTGGAACAGTGTCTATCTGGACAATCATGATAGCGGTCGTTCGCTCAGCCGTTACGCCTCAGATGCACCGAAACATCGCTCCACAGCAGCCAAGATGCTCGCCACATATCTTCTTACCTTGAGCGGAACGCCATTCATGCTCGCTGGACAAGAGATTGGTATGGCAAACCTTGGAAAGGAATACGGCCCCGAGGCATACATCGATGTTGAAGGGCGTAATTACTACGAAGCAGTGCTCAAGACAAGAGGAGGTGACCATACGAAGATGGGCGACGTCATGCGCGAGCTCCAACTCAAAGCTCGGGATCATGGAAGACTACCTATGCAATGGGATGACAGTGCCAACGCAGGTTTCTCTGGAGAAGGTACACAGCCTTGGATGACTGTGAACCGCGACTACGTGGACTGGAATGTCGCAAAACAGATTGACGATGCCGACAGTGTACTGGCGTACTGGCGCAAGATGTTGTCCTTGAGGAAAGATTACTCAGACATCCTCACATATGGCTCTTACACCCCACTGAGCGAAGGTGACACAGGCGAGAAGGTGCTTGGATATGAAAGACAATGTCATGAGACGGGCAAGACTGCAGTAGTCCTGCTCAACTTCTCGGAGCGTGAGCAGAAGGTGCAAATCAAGTCTTTTGCCCAAAGGGAGTTCGAGGTTCTCATATCCAACCAAGAATCCAATATCAAGGCACACAATGTGACGCTCATGCCACATGGTGCGATCATCAAAGCTAGTTATGTTACGCTCCTACCATATGGAGCCGTTGTGCTCGTGGATCGAGGGTAGATAGATGGTTTCCAGATAGTATCAAACATGATGAGATTCTTCAGTAGTCGTATACAATCCTTTGCTCTGTGAATGATGTCTTTGCGCGTACATACATATCGTGCTGAGCAAAGATCTCCTAGGAAGGTCTGGAGCAGATCAGCGACGATATCGTATGTCGTAGGCATCGTGTCGGACCGACTTGTAGTTCGGACAAGCCGGGATCGGCAAGGATCGCCTTGGGTGGAGTCCCCACAGCCGATCTCACGCGAGACCCCGCGCACTGGCAGACTTTTGAGCTCTTGGTTCCCGCCTTTTGTTCTTATGCCATCACACGCCTGGATCCAATCCTGATGTGTCGAAGATGCAGCACCGCCTTCCTCAGATCATCACTCTTGAGTTTTCGAAGGTAGATGGCTAGTTGGTACCATTGGCGAGTCGGTACGCTTCTCAGTTTTACATCAGCAACAAGCCGGACAGAGCAGCGAGTGCCAATTTCGGGGATTGACAATGTTCGCAACTCTCGATGTCGCTGTGAATGCGCCTCAATTTAGGAGAGCATCTATGGCTGATAGGGTGGGTCAAGACCCTCATACATCATTGGTCGTTCGTTCACTGATAATCTCATTGAGGCATGCGACCTCTGCAAACAGAAAAAAGTCAGATGCGATATGACCAACCCGTGTAAGACGTGTGCTGGCCGGAATCTCATATGTACCTATAACGAGGTCCCAAAAAAAAGAGGCCCTGCATCCGGTCGCCTTGCGAAGATGAGAAGTCGCCAGTCGAAGACAAGCACAGGAGAGAGTGTATTTGACCCAGCAGAAACAACCGACGGAGTCGCACTGGTTAACAAAAACAATGTTTCAAGTCCTCTCACAGTTCATGAGAGTCAACACGCTCATCGAGCAAGTACGGCGTCATCTCACAGCCTCGCTATGCTGGATGCAGAACCGTCTCCTGCGACCGAGTACTGGGCCCCAGTGACAACGTCCTACCAGCTCCCAGCCGCCGATGTAGTCTCCCAGCAGAGCTGGACATCGAATATGGAAACGGCAGAATGTTCTATTTCATCGACGTCGATGGCCACGATACATCATAACCTTGACGTGCCGGGATTCCTGATCCCCAGTTTACCCATCGAATCGCCTACCGATGACACCTACAACCTTTTCGCCGCCATGCATGAACAGGATGTGCCACAAGTCATCGCCACCGCAGAGATTTGGCCCAACACAATCAGTCAGGAGGCTCTTCTACCATGGATTGACATTTACTTCAAGCGACTACATCCCACCGTGCCGGTTCTAAGTCGAACGGCAGTATATCAAGAAATGCTTCTCCGAACTCATCACCACGATCCTCATTTTGGTGCTATGCTTCTTGCATTGTGCGCATTCGCAATGACTCAACCTGTTCAGATCCATGAGATTGCTTCAACTCCCTCACGATCTGTTCAAGCTCGAATGCTTTTGGAAGAGTCAATCAAGATGCGAATGACTGTTGACTTTGGAGAAAATCCATCAGTTTATATGATATTGACTAGCTTCTTCATATTTGCGTGCCTTTTCGGCAATGATCAACACAAAGCAGCACATCATCGGTTGAGGGAGGCGGTGGACCTTGCCAACTCTTTATCTATGCACATGCCTCAAGCGTATGACAGCCTTGATCTTGAGACGCGTGAACAGTGGTTACGAACATATCTGGTCCTATCAGTCACGGAAAGGTATGTCGAGTTCGTTCTGATGTCTTGAAACCGTGACTAATGATTCTTGAAGAGCCTATGCACTTCAAAAGCGCCATTCCATTGGATTCCGAGGCAGCCCTGCTGTAAACGCCTATTTTATGCGTGCATTTGGATCTCCACAATCGACCATGAACCAAGACCAAACTGATACTCTTGGCATGACAGGCCTACTCTATCTCATGGAGACTTTCGACGCTATCGATGAGAGCGTTGTGGAATGCTGGGCTGGATATTGCAGGTACAGTGACGGTCGATGCGAGACCTTTGATCGTCGGCAAGCAATCCGTATGTTCCGAGCACAGCGACGAGCTCGCGAAGGCTGCCTGACTGGAAGTCTGTCATTCGAGCCATCCGCCTCACTCTTACCAATGCAACAATTGCTGGAAAGTCAACAAGCAGATATATCGGTGACCCAATGTTGGTTGACGAACAGGCTTTGGGAACTCTGCATGTCGCACGGCTTGCTTCTCGAGAATTCTGACCATGCTGAACTGCGGTTCGATTTTGCATATCATATCGCAAATGAACTGGTCTCTGTCTGCGACTCAATCAGTCTTCCATCGATGGAGGTTCACGGGGTTGGTTTGATCGAAAAAATCTACGACATCACCATGAGTCTGGTAAAAGCGATGGGCTCTTCAACAACGATAACACTTGAGTCTAGCTTTGCCAGGCTTGACCCACTGGTTGATCAATCCGTTGCGCCTTGTCCCACGGTGAGGGCTCTTCTACAAAAGCTGCAGGATCTAATCAACAACTTTCGAGGTGGCGATCACGAGTATGCGAGCAAGACCTTGATGGCGCTAAGCAATATACCTGAGTATGACACGTCGGCGCACTCGAGGGTGGCGTAATCATCAGGTCATACGTTGTTGTTACGAAAGTGAGTCGAAGATGTTTACCATGACATTCAAGTGCTTTCATTCGGCTGGTGAATGTGGGTCTTTACCAAGGATGCAGCACTCAGACGTGTGACTGCGATGAACAAACTAGGCGATGACAGCTTCTGGGTTGCTTATCGTGGGTCCTAGTCGAGTAAAGTCCGCTGTGGCGTAGACTTCTTGCGTAGAAGTGCGCCCGAATGGACGAGGAGCGATGCGCTTAATCGCTCATGGAGGCATGACTGACACTAATGGGTCCATTGGTGAAAGATCATATCATCGCAAACGCAGCCAGAAAGTGTGAGCTGCTGCACGAGAACCTTCGGGGGACAATAGTCAACACTCAGAAGGAACAAGCACAAAGAGCTTGGGAGAAGACGAAGAAAAAGGAACAGAC
The DNA here is from genome assembly GCA_024195465.1 of Aureobasidium sp. EXF-8845. Taxonomy (NCBI): domain Eukaryota; kingdom Fungi; phylum Ascomycota; class Dothideomycetes; order Dothideales; family Saccotheciaceae; genus Aureobasidium; species Aureobasidium sp. EXF-8845. The sequence continues at coordinate 8,306 of SWBH01000067.1, read as the reverse complement.
AACATGAAAACGCAGCCGCAACACGGTCAACGCACCACCACCTACCGGCAGTGAACATACTTCAAGACAGATGTTTGCGCATGCAAGACGCCTAGTACCGAATAGGAAATCAAGCTCCGAGACGTGTATTTTCCGTCGACGCCGACTTGTTTCTGAGCACGTTTGTCTCTTTTCTCTTCATTACCTACTGACACTTGTTTTCCCCTCGCCTACGCATCCTATCCGGTCAGCATGTCCTCCGACAGTCAACACGCGCAAGAATCCAACATGTCAGACGTCCAGGACAACGACAAATCGTCGGTTCGCGCCAGTTCTACCAGCACGCCTGGTCAACAGCAGGACAGCTCCGAGCCCTTGTCTCTCGGCTACTCTATCGAGGGCCTCACCAAACCAGGCCAGTTTGACCACTTACCCGCCTTTCCTGGTATCAACCTGAACCAGAACATGGAGCGCAGCTTCAAGGAAACCTTCAACGACATGCTCGACCACTTTGAGAAGGCAGAATTTGACGCCGCTGAGGCACTCGCGCGCGAGCTGATCTCGTGGGGACGCCTGCCTGTCCTCTATCGCGTCTATTCGCACGTCGTGAGTGTCCCGTCCTCTAGCAGTGTGACAACATTGAGCTGACTGGTGCTAGGTGCTGGCTCACGGACTCGTGGATTGTCTCTACCACGCCCACAAGGCTGTCGAACAAGCCGAGAGAGGCCTTCAGAAGTATGGTGACGAGAAAGGTGTCGCCACTCAGCTCCTCGAGATCGCTCATGGCGCCCTCAAGCACGTCAACGACAACGCAGCTGCTGCCATGAACAGAAGCAACGACCAGGGAGAAGAGCAGGTTGGCGGTCAGGTGGAGAGCAGCACGGAGGAGCACACCGACATCTCGGCGGTCAAGAAGGCTGACAAGTGATGTGCTGAGAACAAGCGACAGCTGTCACTCAACCGACATCATGTGTAGCACCAGTCTGCAGGAAAATGCGGAGCAGCGAAGGAGAATGAGCGACAAGTACGACGGTCGGGTAGATAATGATTACAAACTATGGTGAAAAATGTGCTTCTTTTGACGGAACTCTGCTGAATGGATACTTTGCAGGCATACGCAATAGTCACACCGATATAGTGATTCTGTATCACAACGAAATTCAATGTACTACCGACTGCGATGTCCATACTCTCCTTCTCCAGATCTGTGTCACATCCACTAACCAGACGCGGCATAGGGACTCTTGCAGCTGAAACTGGTTGTCACGCTGCCACCTGACAGCGCAACAATCAGAGCCTCAATGGCAGCATAGCATCCCAGACCACAAACAACCAACGCACCAAGGAAGTAGATGATGTTGAGAGTGGTGATGAAGAAAGTCTTCCTGTATCCTCGCATCCATCTCTTGATACCGTTATCGACGCGCGTGTATCTGCCTGTTGCCTCATCAAAGCTCTCTTCGGGTAGCATGGCAGCTTGCTTGACCATGAAGCCAATGCGGAGCATGGCGGGGAAGGTGTAGGTAAAGTTACCGATACAAATCGCACCGACAAGCGAACTGAAGTCACCGAGCAGAGGTACTGCAGCGGCAACGACGAATGCAAGAGCCCAGTAGATTGGAACGAGCGCCATCCAGATGTATTTGCCTTTCTTCGCGGTGAGAGGTGGGAAGTCTGTGTTCATCAGCGATTGATCACTCTTGGAGTGGTTGAGGGACTTACTGAATAACTCCATCAAGACGTTGCTGTAGATGACCTTGATACCGATATTGCCGTATAGTGCGGCCGCGATCAATCCACCAATGATAGACAAGATGTTGCCAGCAGTCTGCAAACCATAAGAACCGACACTCTGGATGGCCGTATTATAAGTGTATTGCCCTTGGTAGGCGTACTGGAAGATGCCAAAGAACATGTACGCAACGTAGATAAAGATGTCTGCAGCCAGCATACCTGGAGCGAAAATTTGATTAGCGTGATTCGATTAGAACGGGCAGCAAACACCTATTACTGACCTTTCCAGAAGTCCCAGGGGTGTCTCATTTCTGCGAGAAGGTTAAAGAACAACATAGCGCCACCGTAGGCGTAGACGATCTGATCGATACCCTGGAAACTTCCTAGGAAACCAGTACCACCAGACTGGTAGCCATAAGGAGGAGTGCCACCGAACGTCTTGATCGGAATATGACTCTCTATAGTGCCGCCAGGGAAGTTGGTGTCGCCGAATGCTGTACCCTTACCACCGAAGGTACTCAACATAACGGCGTAGTTTGGTGGCGAAGTGGCACTGGCACCGATAGCCAAGAAGGCGCAGATGACGGTAGTCCAGACCGATAAATTGGCAAGCCATCCGAAGCGCTGTAGAGTACGGATCTGCCCGAGAACGACACCAAGAATCGCAAGGATCAGAAGACAAATGATGAAACAAAGACCGTTACCATTCTTGCCATTGTCTCCGATGGAAATTTCAGAGATGGCACCACCGTTGTTGAGGATCAAGACGGCGACAAGGAGGAACATCTGGATCGTCTGAAGGATATTGACGGTGTGTCTCATGCCGGCACCAAAGACACGGTAAAAGGCTTGTCCGAAGTCGCGAATGGGGTATCGATCCGAGTCCAATCGCAAGAAGGTGAGGTAAACATACCAACCGGATAGTGCAGCGAGACTTCCAAAGACCGTGTAAAGAGCGACACCAGGTCCAAAGCCAGTATTTGCAAAAGCCCAACTACCATGATGTTAGTTAATGTTGACTTCGCGTTCATGCGCTTCTCGGAGTATGCTTACGGAGCACCAGTAGGTCCGAGAATGTCGGTCGTGATCAAGAAGAAAACCGATGTCCAAGTGGCTGTTCTTGTGGCGCGAGAGGCACGTCTCCAGTCTAGATCAGTAACCTCGGCAGCATTCGTATATGCGACTGGGCGTCCTCCTGGGTTGTTCTCGTCTTCAAAGATCTGTTTATGTCCAGATGAGAATCGACTTTTGATGATACCCTTGAGTGTAAAGGGATTCTTTTCCACGACCTTCTCGTATTCTTTCTCTTCGGCACGAGTGATTGCAGCATAGTGAAGATATTCTTCAAACAGCACATTGGGATCATTGTGAACCAAAGCTGCTTCGATGCTGAATCCGACTGCAGTATCTGCAGGCGCATTGTGTCCATTGTCAAGAGCAAAAAGAGCGGGATTCTTCTCTCCTTCTCGGGGATCACCTCCTCCCAGGGTGAGGTTGGCAAGATTTTGTGAACCCATGAAGTGATGCAGGTCTGGTGAAGAAAGACGGTGATGAAGATCTGGAGAAACGCGTTTTACATTTGGGACATCACATGGGTATTTATCAGATCGAACGAGCACGATCATGCAGCCGTCACTTCCGAATGGCTCTAGCCGAACAAGGAAGGAGAGCACAAGTCGTTCGTGAAACGGCTTCGGCTACAGGGTGAGCCAAGGCGGAAATAAATTTTAGCGGGAGCTTATCAATGCTTGGTATCTCAATAAACTGGGGTGCCGGGAGATCCGATACTCGAAGTTGCTAATCACTCGGACTCACTCCAGGGTCTGTCATGTTGATTCCTGCTGGATACCATACTGCGCGCGGTCCATAGTGATGATTCCAGTAGATTAAGAGTCTTGCAAGCACGGGAACAGCATCTGCCACGAGTAAATGAGTTACTGTTCGATGTAACGTATACACAGACACGCGTCCTTTTGATTTTACTCGGGGTGCATGACTTATCTAGAAAGTCAATTCGATGACGTGGCCCTCGTGTACCGGAAGTCAATTGCACACCATGTTCTATTCCCTAGACTATAACCCTGACTCTCGCGACAAGAATAAATCCCTCGTTTGACGATTCTTGCTGGTCATCAGACTCGTTTACTCCCCTTTCATCAGCCATCGCCGACAGACACCTTCCCAAAGAGTATCAGCTCCGTCGGGTCCTTCCTGCTTTGCCAATTCTAGCAATTTCTCCAGTCTTCCTTCCAGCACAGACTCAAGTGTTGTCTTCTTAGCGGGCCCATCATTGGATACAACCAACATCGATCCCTTATCTCCTTTTTCGAATCTCGTCCAGGGAGCTTCCCCATCAACAATGTATTTGATGTATCTTGCTCTCCACCCTCTAATCTTCTCCACGTAGTCTTCTGATAGTCTGTCTTCATACGCACCAAGTAGTGCGACAATATCCCAAGTATGTGACGCAAATTTCTTTTGTTCAAGCGGACCAGGGAAAGGATTACCGAGATCGAAAAGCTGGAAGTAGGTAGTCGTTTTGTCAACAGTACCCTTCGCGACAGCCAAAGCAGCAGCAAAAAATCCAATATCGGACTCGAATTGGCATATCTTCTCCAGCGCTTCCTCGTCAGAAGTGGTGTCTTCGATTTCGTAGACTTGGAGGAGCTTATTAGGTTCGTTGAGGACTTCTCTAGCGATATTGATGAAGCTTTTTGCATGATCTTTTCGCGAGTCGTCTCCTCGCATCATGATATTGGAGATGCTGCCATCGTAGCTGCATGAACTGATTATTTGAGATTCTAGCCAAGATACTTGCGACACTTTGCCAGCAGAAATGTCACGTTGTGTTGCGTGAGCTTTATGCGGGATAATCTCTGTGTCCACACACGGCGAGCCGACGTAAGCTAAATCTCTAATCTTTGAGACGTCGCACTTGATCATTTCCTCGGCGATCTGCATACTGCTGAGATTCTCAATATCGATGTCCAACTTCTTTGCCTGGTCGAGAAAGTTGTCATGGTGCTCCGAGTGCGTCTTATCGGGCATAGTCAACGGTGTGCCAGCGAACATGATTGACCGTTTGTACAGCGGATATGTCCCCCCACTCACGTTATGCAAACTCAAGCTCTCACCACCAGCTGATTGTCCAATAGCAGTAATATTATTCATGTCGCCTCCAAAACCGTTGATGTTGCGACGAAGCCAGGTGAATGCGGTAATCTGATCGTGCAACCCATTATTCGCTGGCATCAATCCTTCTGCATAAGGAGAATGGAAAAACCCAAGTGCGCCGAGTCGATAGTTGATAGACACGAAAATCAATGGTTTGCCCATTTCCATGGCCTGGGTGCAAAAAGTGAGTGGATTGTAATACTTCCGTTCGCCTGAGCCTAGAAAGAAGGCCCCGCCGTGGATAAACACTACAACTGGCAATTTTGAGTCGGGTGTCGCGTCTTTTGGCGTAGTGATCGTGAGTCGCAAACAATTCTCATCTTGGTCTTGTTCTTCCACATCGTCAGGTAATTGGTTCGACTTGGCGTCCATTTTGGCAGATCCACGTGGTTGTATGCTTTGAGGACCTTGCTTGGTAGTATCGTAGATTTCCTTGGGTATAGGTTCTCTGGTAAGTCTCTTTCTTCTTGGTACATCCAGCAACACTTCAGATCTGGCGAATCGTTGCTTGATTCGTCCATAGGGAATGGCACGGAATTGGGTAAACTTTTCGGCCACGGTCGCCCCCTGCAGAGGCCCAAGTACAGGATGTTCCAGTATAATACTTGCCATTCTGAAGGCTTTCATGTAGTAGAGTGATTGGAAGAACAATTGCTGTCTCGAGAATTCACGTTTGACGCTGGAGCATATGATGCGGGGATCGTCATAGAATCAAGACGTCACCGATCTCAAAAGTACGTGTCATACTCCAACCTCACATGCTCTTGTGGATGTAACGGTTGTCCCTTGACTTGCGCATACACTCGCAACACCGACAGGACAGACTTGTAATGTGGTTTAGAGGCGAGTCCGTCAGATGTCCGCACTCGAGGCGGCAACAGTCTACCTCGGGTATAATATCAATGAAGTGGGGATGCAGGAGCAGACAACCGCAGCATGCGACAGTCGACACCCTCGTGGTCAAGTCAAATACTGTGCTGTACGCAGCGATTGGGATGACCGACTTTACGACTATAGTGTCGCTTGATGTAGTCATGCTTGTGCACTAACGCTTAAGATTCTCGAGTCGCGCGATATACAATGGAACACAACAACAATTTCACACAACTATCTATTCTATCGAGCGCGTATATCATTCATCTTGGGCAACATCTTGATTGCATGTATCAAGCATTTCTCCCGTCCAACATCTCGGTAAGCAGTACTTTGCCTGATGGTACCCAACTCAGCCTCTAAGGTGTTGCTTCATTTTCAATGTGATCAACACTTTCGTATCATCAAGGCAGATATGCAAAATTCTCCAATGCAGCATGAGTGGCATAAAACTCGCTCTTGGGATTGTAACATTCATCAAACATCAAAGGCTTAGCACCAGGAAGCCAAGTGTAAAGATGCTTATCAGTGAAGCCCCAGAAACTGATGTCGGTGATGCCTGCCTGTAGAGCCTCGTTGATGACACTACTGTAAATCTCTGTTTCCAATGTGTTGTTGAGGGTGTGGACATCCATTTCTGCAATCGAAACCTCTAGACCAAGGTTGTTGTATAATTTGACCATCTCTGTGATTACTCCAGGGACGACGGGATATTCGGTGACATGCATTTGTAGAGCGACGCCATCGATAGGAACACCCTCTACCACGAGGTCGGTGACAAGGTCAAGGAGTTCCTGTCGTTTTTGTGGCAACATCTCGACGAGATTCTCATTGATGAACAGCTTGGCTTGCGGCGCTGCAGCGCGAGCGAGATGGAAAGCGTCTGCAATGTAGGTAGGCCCGAGCACTTTATAAAAGAGATTGTGGTTCAAACCACCACCCATCGTCTCGAGTGCTTCGGTCACTACATCCCATCGATCCATTTTGTTGATGTATCGGTGCATGGTTGCATTGAAGTGGGCTTCCATGGCACCCAGGAATTGTACAGGATCGGTGATGTTGGTTAGATAATCGGGATTGCAGCAGCCAGAGATCAGTCCATGGCCCTTAACAATCATATCATTCTTGTCTGCAAAAGCGACAAGGCGATCGAGCGGGCCCCAATTGTAGTATCCCGGAGAAGGATTGAGTTGGACCCACTTGAGCTCATTCTCAGGTGAAAGACTTTTGAACTGAGTGGCGAGGACCTGAGAAAACAGGGTGTCGTTGAGATAGTTTGGGTTGATAGCTCCAGATCCGATGGTAATATTTTTTCTACCAGCTTCGAATTTGAGCGAAGTGGTTCCAGTCAGAGGAGTCAATTTGGCATTGCTGAGAACGGTCAAGCAGGTTGCCATGATAGTAGCGGTATAGGTGGTCTTCATATTTCGAGATATTGTATGAATCGAATGAAGTTGTTCTGAATATCTGTGAGGTCTTGGTGGTAGCTTTTATATGCAGCTGGGTGACACCCTTGCATCATCAGGCCCCATGACAAATGAAGACCCTAGGTTGATCCAATCAATACGTCTTTTCGTATTTTCACTCGATCCCTGTTCAACAAGATTGGTATCAGAGGTATGAGACGCGTTGATACGCAATACGGCACGTGGAATACTTCCTGATATCCCTCACGGCCTTTCCGGACGCACTCGATTTAGTGCCAAGTGAGAGCGTACGTGGATACGTACTACTCCGCCCCCTGCTCCCTCTTTGGTAGCCTCTCGATACGACACAGTGACGTGGACTGCAATGATGGTGATATTCTCTGTGAGCTGCCTATCACCGTGGACTGGCATGAAAGCTTGATCCATGAGGTCTGAGTGCGGACCTATCACCGACTCTACTAAGCACGAAGCATATGCAAACAGCAGTCACAGGCTGATTGAGATGATCGCGAGATTTTCCAGGCCTCTTAAGTCTCAAGAGATTGCCTTTGTAGCCCTGGCATAATTATCACGGCTCATGCAAGCGTCTTATTCTCTGAACTCGACCTTCCAACCTGTTCCTCCCACAGATGGAGACGTTGCTCAACTGAGAGTCGTTCTCGCGAACTCAAGTCATGACAGCTTGAAGATAGTTCCATTCCAGGACAACACATTACAACAGCTTTCATGATTACAGTAACCATCTTCTATCAATCTTCTTCTGTCATCACCTTCTGATTCTTTTCCAATTTCTCTCGCTTCTTCCTCTCCTTCTCAGCCTTCTTGAACGCCTTCTTCTCAGCCTTTGGGTCGTCTTCAGCGAACAGTAACTCAAAAGCTTTGGCGACGTCCTCTGGACGTGGTCTTCGTGTCTCTTCTGTGTTTTGATACAAATACCGACCTTCCTTGAGACGCTGAGCTGCGATCTCTTTACGAGTCTGCGAGTGAATCGCAGTATAGCACGTCTTGTATAGACCTTGACAGCGTGGCCAATGATCAAGCACTTAATGAGCGATAGCGAGTATCATGCTCACTGACCAATTGATAACTGGGTCGAGATCTGCTCGAGCGATTGAGCAA
>SWBH01000066.1:0-25327 GCA_024195465.1 Aureobasidium sp. EXF-8845 | reverse complement strand
CAATCAACCCCGCTTATAGTTAGAACATTGCCTATAATGGTTAATCCCCGCATACCAAGATCTAAATGATAATCATTTATCAATCATTAACCACCCTGCTTCTGACAGTGGTTAAAACGGACACTGAGACTCTGCTTGACATAATCATGATCGAATTGGACAGCATTACTGAGAAGATCATGAATGAAGCACTGTTGCAAGAAGAACTTTCTTCCTGGCGAAACTCGGTGTCTCGATATACGCTGGAACTGGAAGGTATGGGTAGGTCAATGGATGGCTTCCACGAGTTTCTGGTTGATTACGGAGCTTCCAAGAAGGCAAGATCCAAGCTAAAGCATATTCGTTGGCAAGTCAAGAAGACCCTCGCACATGCAGGGAGCTCATACGCTACCATGAGGGCTGAGATGTCCATCCTTGACAGCAGAAGAAGTATCGCTGAAGCGGAAAGTGTTGGTAAACTCACCGAGTTGGCCTTTATCTTCATCCCCATCACCTTTGCGGCCAGCGCCTTTAGCATGCAAATCAAGGAACTCCAGAATGCTGTTCCGCTACGAAGTTTCATCATCGCTTGTGTCATCATATTGACTTGCTCGTATGGCCTCCGTCTTCTCGTCCGTAGTCGCTGGCTACGCTGGTCCATGCAGAGATTGATCGAAGACGTGCGGGAATATGCCGAAGTTCAACCCAACAGACCGATACCTACTAGCAAGTTCATCTCTTTCGTGGTCAAGCAACGAATCCTGCATCTCTTGATGGCATCGGCTATCGTCGCTGTTCCAGTCATTGTGCCTCTATGGACGAATACAAACCTGGATGCTGGATACAAAATCGCAATCACGGTCGTATTCCTTGTTGTTGTTCTCCTGGCCGCTTTGTATGCGATGAGCGAGGACGAAGGGCCGCTTGAGCGGGCTTGGAAGCGATGGGCTCTGAACGTTTCCAAGGAAAAGCGTGTCCGACGGGTTACGGTTGCTGAGGTATGAAGTCTAGCGTGCACTTCGGTGTCAAATTTCATGAGCCTCCTTGCCATCCCCTAACAAGTTGATGTCAGAGGCTTTCTACAGACATGATAATATGGATAGAGACGCTAGAAGACGAATCTTTACATAGCAGGAAGAATCATAATCATCTAGGCAGTTCAATGTATGACAGAGCGGACATGACCCTTACCTTAGGAAGATGTAATATTACATCTAGGGTTTAGATAGATAGGTCTGGAGATGATCTTGTAATCGTCAAAAACACGATTTGTCTCCTGATAATTTAGCTGGAGTTGTGTCTACCATCATGATATACGGTAGTTTTCAGTTCATGTAAGGAGCCAAGGAGAGCCATTGCTGAGTTGCATCTCAGTGGCTGTGTCATGTTCTCGGAAAGTGTCGTGCACTTCCACAGCTACACGGGTGACAGCCTTTGACTCCTGAGGGTAAGTCCTTACAACGTAATCATGATTAAACACAACTCAAAACAGTGAAAGTGTTCTGAAAGAAAAACAGAACAGGTGAGGCGACTCCATAGCAGAAAGCGCATGCAGCTTGCCGCCGTGCATCTACCCTCTGACCGTCAAACTTCCGACCGACATCTCTGATCCAATCGTCACCCCACCATCAACGCCGTAAACACGCCATGCATACTAAACGCCCAATCTCACCGCGGTGGTCACAACCAGAAGTATCTGGGCAGCTCTCCTTTGGATTATAATCTCCTGACTTTACGCGTCGAGTATGTGGGAGATCAGCGCGTGTCCGCCAGCAAGCTACGTTTGAGTGAGGTGCCAACCGCCAAATTAATCATCGCGGAGGACCGCCAACCAGACGGTATGAAAGCACCGTGGAAATCTTTGAGGAGCTTGAGCTTGTCGATGTCCAACATCCAGTCGTTTCCCAATACGCTATCATTGTGGCAAGGAGCTACAGACTATGATACCGTCAGAGCACTTTGCTTCGCTTTGCTTCGCTTTGCGAGCTGCGCGGCGCCTGTGATTCCAACTGCGCTGCAGATGAGCCATGCCGCGATACAGCGCATCGTCAATCGATAGGTAGGAGAGGCATGCACGCGGTTCAAGGGTGCCTGATTTGAGCCATCCATCACAACATGACTGTACTACTTAAGTCGCACTCTCGACTGACAATCACTCCAGTTCTCATATTCAACTCTGGCACAGTACTGAGAGCCATACCAACAACCATCAGACCTCCACACCACATCCCTTTGACAACAGAAACAACCTAACGGTGAGGCAACCAGGTGAAACAGCAGACATTACCTAGTACTGATATTGGAATCGATAGCGATGTGCGAAATGCAATGCGTCCACTTTGCAGAATGCAACCACTTCGTGGCTTCCCATGTCAGGAGGTGTGCGACAGCATTGGCTAGACCCAAACAAGCCGAGTGTTCGTCTCATTCTGGCCACTCAAGAGATCTGCTTCGTGCTATCGACGACCAAGACCGTAACAAACCTGGAAAATGCAGAGCATGCAAGGGCCACACGCCTCAAAGTTCTCAAGACTCCCATCTTGGTTGATTCGTTGAGGTACACTGAGGGGATATCAGTCAGAGCTGACCGTTGAAGGGACGATGTTGGTACGAGCAGGAGGTCACGGTCACGGTCACGGTCGAGTTGAGCATACAGCCAAATCCAGTCGTTACCTTTTTAGTGTGCTACGGAGCGCCACTCATTTGTTGACCTGCATGCAACATGCAGGCAGTCACACGTGATGTCAAGCTAGGACCAAGATATATATAACCCAAACCCAGTTTCTTTGTGCATCCATTATCCCCTCCTTGATTGCAGTCATGCCTGAAGTTTCCTCACCAAAGTCTCCTGTTGTTCAAGAATCTATCTCGCCCGCAGTGGCAGAATCCCGTCCTAATCGTGTCATTTTGAGATGTCGCGTCTCGGACTTTGATAAGCCGTTCCAATGGTTCAAATACTCTACTGCAGTCGAGGCTTACCTACGCTGGGCTGGTCGCTCCATTGCCGATTACGAAGATCGAAAACATAACGTTTTTGTCGAGCCGCTGCAAGATCCCGAACTCAGGCAAACGAAGTTCCATATCATTATTGATTTGTATTCCTTATCCTTCGAAGTGCAGGACATGAATGAAGTGCATCATGAGATCTTCCTGATTCGACGGGACGAAAAGGACGAACTGTAAGTGAAGTCGGTATACATTCTAGTTTCGTAGATCTGCTGACATGTCCAGACACGTTCTACCAGTAAGGCAGCCGGCGGAAGCATGGAACTACATTAGGAAGATTCGCGAGTTCGCCGACGTTATGGTCCCATGGGGAACCGATAAAGCGATGGGTATCGCTCAGAAGAAGTGACCATTTCATCTCTGGTGGAATCCTGACGTCTGGAAGACTCTCATGGACGATTTCAGCCATCTCATTGGTATCATTTCGAACTTGAAATCAATTTTGCATCTGCGTGGGTTTCCGAGCCGACTTGCAAACTGCTACGAGAAGGCGACAGAGGCTTTGAGGCAAACTTTGGCACAAGAAGTTAATGACGAAAAAGCAACAAAGTATGATAGCGAACATGTCTGACCCATGATTATGCTCCCGAGCATTTCCGTTTAAACAAGATCTTGCACACGTCTGTAGAAGCTCATGATTTTTTCAATTCGTAAGTCGTGACCAGTGAGAGCCACTATTTCGGCACCTCTCACTGGACACCGCGTCAGATCCGCAAGCGATTGTGCATTCCCACAGCTTTCCTCAGCTCCAAGATCATATCTTGCAGTAATCGCACAGGTGTCGATGCTTAGATAGAAAGACACAATGGTCTCCAATTCCATGACTTGGCCAAAGAGAGCCGACGCAGAGCTTTATCTCAGAGGCTGTGTTATGATCTTAGGAATCATCATGCAACCCTACAGGTTCATCTGTGGCAGACTCACATTCTCTGGACTGGTTTTGTATATCATCTACAGAACAAGGACATTCATTTTGCACCAAGTCTTCGGTCAACTTTTGAGTATACATTCTTCGCGCTGCATACCAGTTCAGCTTTCTCAACTGACTCTCGGTGCATCTTTACACATTATGATTGGTTGAATATAGTCTTGACAGGGAGGTCAAGTTTGGGTGTCACCAATCGAAGGCACAAACACAATAGAATACTTTCATTCATTCATTCTTTGTCATATTTGGTCTTTGTTTCTGACCTCTGGATTACGGGAGAGACGCGACAGGACTTTGCACGATTTGCAAATGTGCATTGGGGAGAGAGTGAGAAGAAATGACTCAATTTTCTGTATTACCATCATCGAAACTGACCCTATCAGGGTACTAAAACGAAACAGCAGACTCCAACCGACGGCAAGGAAGTCTTTGCAGAAATGAACTTGCAAACAGGAAAAAGTATACCTGCAAGAAGAGAACAGGAATCAAGCTGCGAGAGAACAACACAGCCAAATTGTAAAAAGCAAGTCTGGAAGATAGGAATGAAACCAAGCTGTAGACACTCATCCGGAGCGGTGAAGGGTCGAACTGATGGCTGAACTCGTTGGCTCTGCAGGTATCAATCATCTCAAGTGCGCATGCGAGCCTTGCACTTTGCCTTCCCTAAGTCGATGTGGCGGATTGAGAACGACGAAGGATGGTATTGGTCAGGATGACCATATCTCGAAGAGCCATCATCGAAACCTGCTGCAATAGCTCTTTGGAGGTTCCATCTTTCCAATTGCGCGACCTTTGCAAACCGGACCTCTCTCTCTTTCTTCCAGGAGGGTAGCGAGGTTTGGGGGAGCTTTTTGTGTGGTGCTGCTAGTCCAACCATCCATCTAGCAAGTCCAGCCCAGGTAGGAGTTTCAGCATCTGGCCAGTTTACGACTGAGGGGATATCATTAGCGAGGCCGCCATGGCCGATCATGTTGGAAAGAGTCTGAGAGAGTCCATCCTTGGCATGGACTTCGGGCAGAAACTCGGTATCCCACCAGTACTGTGGCTGGGCAGCGACAAGGAGCTCTGGAGTGATGGAGGAGACGACTTTCAAAGTCTTTCTTGTGCCGTCGTTAGAGCATTCGTTGTAGATGACCCATTCGTTATGCTTGTCTTGGCCACCCAGATAGGTGTGCTCAGTCAAAGATACATCCATGCCGCTGCGAACAAGCTGATATCTTTTCGATGTTTTAGATGCTTTAGCTGCTCTGAGTGCTTTGGATGGAGGGATGCGTTTGGCTGCTTGAAGATAGTGGCCAGCGGCCAAAGCTTGCAAGATCTTCGTATAGTAGTGTGGGTCGTCATTTTGCAACCCTTCGTGACTCCAGCCGTTGATCTTGCTCATAACCTCAATATAGTGCAGGCGGAGGTTGTCTGTCTTTTCCAATGAACTTCTGAGAAGCATATTCTGTTGCAAGAACTGGTCCTTCTGGTGATAGTGACAAGCTTCTCTCCACGCCATGTAGATGTTGAAGAGGGTAAGATGGTCGCCAGAGCGGTGTCGGAATCTGTTCTTGATCTGGTGAAGTGCGTTGTAACCTCGACTAGAATCAAAGAGGTAGGTGCCTCCATCCGTGGCTTCGACGATAGCTAGCACAGAGATAATTTCATCTGAGCAACCAAATCTCGGACTCTCCAAAAGAGTCAAGGCGGCATAGACGTTGGTAGGGATGGCTGCGAGATTTTGGCCCCGCAGGGTGAGACTGCCTCTAAGATCGAGTGCCTCAAGCTGTCGGAGGAGGCCCAAAGCTCTGACAATAGTCTCGGGTGCTGGCGGTATAATGAAGTCAAAGTTGATTGGATCGTGCCCTAATTTGATGATGGTTAGGCACTCGCTTAGCATATCACCTAGCAAGACTTGAGGCACAGAGTGCTCGGCCAGGTCTTCATGGAATCCTCTCTCAGTACACATGAGCCATGCCATGCCCTCGTAGGTACGGTCTGCACGTCCTTTGCGGTGAAGAATGCTGGCTTTACTGATATGTTGATTGATGATTGCAAAGCTCTCGGTGTAAGGATCCCATGCTTTGACTTTGGCCTTGCAGCTGTCAATAACGTGTGTGACGCCCTCAATGGTAAGCGATGTTTCGGCACTGTTTGTAGCGACGATGACTTTGCGCCCAAGTTCGGCGTGTCGAGCTCCGGGCTGATGAGCATCGATCGCAATGTGCTGATCTCGCATCGAGTGGCTGCCGTGCAGAGAATGAAGTGTAAGCGGGCCCATGTCTTTCCTGATTAAACGACGAACGCCATCGATAACCTTATTGATCTCAGGTTTCCCGGAGACAAACACCAGTATGTCACCAGGCATCTGGGTGCAGTGAACATAGATTATGGTTTGGATGATATCTTGGATGAGATCTGAGGGCGGTCGTTCCAGATAGTTGACGTGAACTTTGTGCTGACGGCCGCGGACTTCCTCAACGGCTGCCTGTGGAAGAAACTTTGTGAAGAGAGCAGTATCCATGCTAGCAGACATGACTATGACTTTGAAGTTCTCTCTTTCCTTCAAGAGACTCTTCAGGTGTCCGAGCAGTATATCAGCGTCGCGGGAGTGTTCGTGTGCTTCGTCAATGATGACAACGCCGAAGCTGCTCATCCTGGGGTCAACCTTTGCCAACGCCAGTGTCGTGCCTATATGAGGTAAGCTCGTGCTGATGTCAAGGACTGAAAAGGAACGTAGCTCACCATCAGAATGAACCTCGAGATGTGTCCACTCGCTTGTCAAGTTTTGATCACGATGTCTGAGGCCAACAACAACGCCTAGCTTCACCTCCATCTCCTTCGCAATACGTCCAGCGACCTTTAATTGTTAGTGAAAGTTGGATGAGCAAGTGATAATGGTCAAGAGACTCACGGATTCTGCTGCCAGTTTGCGAGGTTGTGTGAGGCAGATATCTCCAGTGAATGTACCAGACATTGTCTCAAGAATGTACTTGGGTAGCTGTGTTGACTTTCCGGAGCCAGTCTCGCCGACAAGAATCGTCACGGGGTTGTCTTGGATAGTTTTCAGAAGCCGTGGCATACTCTGCGAGACAGGTAGTCCTCTAGTCTGCCGGCGCATCACATGGTAGGCGTCGCTATAAGGCTTGCCAGTGTAGCGATTGGGTGGCTGATTCATGATGATTTGGTGGTCATTGAGGTAAGTGGAGAGCATCTGGAAGCGTCGGTATAGGAATCAAAGTTGTGTGATGGGATCTGGCCGAGTCGGTCTGTGATCGTGTTTGTGTTTGTGCGCGTTTGCTTCCTCGAACCAGGAAGTGAAGGAGAATATTTTCGGTGTGACGTGAAGCGAATTTCCGCCCACTGTTCCTCACAACGGTATGCACTGATGTTGTGCACTATCAAGAAGCACAATTGCTTGTCAAAACCAAAGCTCGTCCACAGAGATGATCGAAAGTACTGTCTTTCTGTGGATTTCGTGGACTTCTGGAATCTATTGTGCATTTCTAAAGCTGTCACGGCATGCGGGGAGAGTAAAGCTGGGTAGAAACTAAAAGATGGCGGCGGAACCTAGTTGAACGCAGTCTTGGGTTCAAAGAAATGAGTGGCTTCCTTGAAGTTCTTTCCGGGATTCTCCAAACAAAGGAACAATTTTCGTGTTTTGCTAAGCAAACATCCCTTCTCCTGATCACTGTCGTCTCTTTTCACGAGCTTCTCTCGACATACACCCAAATCATATCTCACCCTTAACCCAACAACACATCCCAGCATGAGTTCTATCAATGGCACCAACATGCACCGCACAGAGGACTCGCCTGAGCACGACGCAGCTATCAATGGTCACACCAATGGCAATCAAAAGACAGCACCTGCTTGGACTTCTCCACCAATCTCAAGACCTTCACCACATCACAGAGCTGGCAAGGTCATGCGTACAATCTTCCAGTGGGGAACTGGTACGTGGGAGCATGAACACGAAAATCCAATCTATGGCTGGGATGTGATCAATGGTCGCATTTCTTGTTCCCTACCGCCTCCACCAATCTCAAGACCTGAGCCTGGTCTACTTGGAGGCAAGGTCATGTACCTTTCGTTCTACTGGGAGACTGGTCAGTGGGGACTCGAATGGGAGAATGGCACCCGACTCCGCGTAGGTCCTGGCCCTTTGCAGGAGCTTGCCGTCCACTTCACCGGACCTCTACCGCCGCAGCGACCTCCGCCACCAAGACCTCCACCTCATCCAGTCCATGGCCAAGCCGTACGCTCAAAGTACAACTCAGACATGGTTTTGTGCGAGATTCAGTACGAGGATGGCACATGGCTGCCTGTGCCCATCCTTCCAAGACCTTCGTAAGCTATCCAGAATCCAACCTCACATACTGAAGATCTTTGCCTAACACCTAAGTCTCTAGAGCTACCTGAAAGTCATTATGTGACTCCGGTTAACGTCGGTGTTCTCGGCGCATACCACGACTGACAGATCATCCCGACTGTCTAGTCCCGTCTCAACCCACGACACAAGCCTACAGCCGTTCCTTTCCACCATTCTAGAAGGAAGCTTGCATTCGCCGGACAGTTACCATCAAGAACACATTGAGTTTCGACGTTTTGTTCAGACAGGATTGCTAAAGTCAGCCTGGAATAATCGACAGGAAATAGATCAAGATACACACATGTACTATGGCTACTGCAAGACGTTTCTGATTCATAATGCTCTATCACGAGAACTCTCGATACAAAGTGTTGAACATGCCGTTAACATCTGCAAGTCATAAATTCTTCATATTTCGTGATTTAAAGCTCCTACAAAGAAGGTTTGGTTTGAATGACATCTGCTTTCACTTTTCTCTTTTCGTGACCGCCCTTTCCCTCTCTTTCTTTCTCGATTCGATCTCATAATTGCGTCTTCGCTGCCATCTTGTGTTGCCACGGTTTTTGTTTGCCTTTCCATCTCACCTTCAGCGTCACCGGCTTCTCACCATCTCATCCGACGATACCCATGACCGAGGAATCCGAAGATCCTTTTGCCGCCGCAGTTGCGCTGCTGCAGCAGTTTCGTGGACTTGTCCAGCTGAACACTCAGGAATTGGACGATGCCATCAATGGCCAGATGCTCAATGCTGTCGTGGCATCTATCAGGGATGTCATGTAACCAACCGGCATCAACTTGCTCTCGTTCGAAAGACAAGAACAAGATCAAGAGCAAGGAGATTTCCGTCAAGAGACTCAAACCGCATGGTAAGCAACTCAAAATAATACACACAGCTACTGTACTTTTGTGGCTCATACTGATGATACATTGTCTTAGATGCGCCCATCGAGCAAACGGAGGAGATGGAGAAGTTCATGTGCGATGTCATCGCCAAATACCACCAGACGCAGAAACGTCAAGCCGGAGCCATCGGTAATGGAGAAGCTATCGCAACATGTAACGATGATACTGTTGTTCTTGCTGTTGTTTAATGTTCTCACAAGCCTTCGGTCAATTGTATCCTCTTGACGTGAATCAATGTTTTCTTTGAATGAAACGAATGAGTTCGATTTCCATACAATTCAGAAAGGACTCGATCAGATTGTCAAAACTTCCATTAGAACACTAGCTAGACTGCAGCAAACCGAAAAGAGTGACCGTGCTTGATCAGAGGATAAGAAAGAACAAGAGAACTGGAAACATGTGTTTGCAGTGAATGAGAAAAACCACACCGTGTTGCGATGAGGCAAAGAAGACCGTAGTCTATGTTGATGACCAGGGCTTTGACATAAAGGTCTCAATATCCTCAAGTCTCGTTTTCGTCCAATGTACCAGGCACAACTTCCTTCTCAAGCACGTCCATGGAGAAAATGCCGTCGAGGCCGATACGCGTCTTCTTGGACATTGGCTGGTTAGCTACAAAAGAGGCAGATCTTTTGAATGAATGCTGGTTGAGTGCAAAGGAGCTAGGGCTTCTGGGGAATTGCTCGTCGGCTGTAGAAGTGATATGTCTGCGAGACAATGCCTGAGGAGGTTGCGAGGATAGGGTAGCAAAGTTCGAGCTCTATGAAATTTCATTCCCGAGGTAAAAGGGATATAGAAGACTTACAGCTGGGAATGAGGGAAGTGGTGGTACAGAGAAGGCAGGATACGGGAGCTGTGGAGGATATGCGGGCATGTATGACGAGTATGACATCTGGTGGCCGTATGCGTATTGAGGAATCCAAGCTCCTGGCTGAGACGACCAGAACATGGATGGAGGGTGACCAGGGATGGGGTATGCTGGTGGTGGAGGAGGTGGAGTTGGCATTACCCAGATAGTAGACTGTCCATGTACGAGAGTGGGCGGAGGAGAAGGTTGCGGGTAGCCCTGCCAAGGACCATGAGTTGGTAATGGCTGTAATGGCTGTAAGTGCGAGAGCCTGAGAGCCTCTTTTGCAATGTATCTCTTGGTTTTGGCGCGGTCGCCGCTTTCGCGGGCAGGCACTGTAAATGCTCTGGGACACTCACGCACACCAGGAGGCAGGAAGTCACCTTTGCCCATCAGTGCCTCTGCACTCTGACCCCGCCAGCCAATCTTGAGACTCTCTACTGGCATAGGCCCCTTCTTACGTGCTGTCATGAAGGGGACAAGCTTGTACTCGTAACCGCCGCGGCGAATGAGCATCTGCCGATAAACCGTGTCATTGTAGCTTGTGTTTGCTGCGATCTTGCATCGCATTTCATCACCACCGAAGTGACGGCATTCTGAGCAAGGATCACGCTCATCTGAAGGATCATGGGATAGTTTGTCACACTGTGTCATGTCAGAATCGTTATGAATTCGATCGGTATCATGCTTACCTCTCTCAGGTTCTCAAGACATGATTGACAAGCTACTCCTACTTCGTTGGGGACTCGATATTGCTGGGGTGCCACCATGCCTACAAGGGCTGGGTTGAGGTTTGGGTGGTGCTCATGCTGACAGCCATTGCAGTTGCCTGCGGCAGCAAAGCGATAGCAGGGAGCTTGTGTGTCTGAGAAGTTGTTGACATCTGGATGGTCCATGATGAATGTGCGAATGAGAGTTTGTCAAAGGAAGCGGTGTTGACTTGTGTTCCAGAGTCTGTGTTGTGACGGAAAATGAAGCGCTAGAGACAGTCTCGCGCCTGCCTGATTTGGTCTGCTCGACCACCAACTTCACATCTTGGCGCTCACTTACGGCATTGTTTATCTTTGTACCGTCAAGAGAATGAATCAAAGCGAATCTTGTTTGACACAGTAGCTTCTCAATTAATGACACTTTTGTAAACAGTCTTTGTCAACAGCCATGTCGTTGCGGTACCAGTATATCCGTGCTCTTTGCAATACCGTTGGGTCACGGGATTCATTGTATGATTCATCTGCATCTTTCTTCGAGCCTCTGCAGAGCGGTTAAAATGTCCTTCCCTTGTCTTCGTTCTCTCATTCTCTTGCAAACCTCGTGTAGGTAATCGTCTCGAGTCAGGACGAGCAAATCGAGAATAGAAGATATCCTTTTGCTCTCCCTCCATTCTTCTTTCCCTGTGTGGGAGGTAGTTCTGTGTCCATCAGGTTTCAGAGTTTTACTCTTGTTTGACAACAGCAGTCATCAAGATTTATCGTCATACCATCCACGTTTGGTCAGGTAAGCTGTACTTTCCAGACTTGAGTGGTCCTCCAAGGATCAATAGGAGCCTGTGTCAAAAAGAATTGCGGCGAGAGAGGTTCGAACTCCCGATCTCTGCATTGTCATGTTACCGGACCAAAGGTATTCAAGCAGTGCCGTGTAGTTCAGAAAGTTATTCTCCCTGAAGAGTGCCCAAGATGATGTTGGAGCAGAAGGTGATCTCTCGCCGTCTGGAGTAGGCAAGCCATCTGGTGCGGTCTGAGGGTCATCGTCGATCTGATCATCGGCTGGCCAGTCCTCACCGGGAACTTTAGGCGCGCCGTACTTAGCAACAGCACTGCCATAGCTCATGAAGGCAGGTCCAGGAGTCAATCCGACTGCGGACATCGGGTGCGAGGGAGTCCTGTTTTTGGCGATTCTGAGGAAGATCTCCAGTCCGATGGGATCGTTGATGAGGTAGTCGGGGTCGGCTGGGATCTTGGTATGGTCCAGACCTTTGAAAGATGCTTTGCGAGTAGGATCTTCTCTCTTGAAATTACGCCAGTCGGAACCCCAGCGGTTGCGAATCTCCTGTTCGCGACGTGCGGCATCCTACTCGAAGGCATTTGCGAGCATGTCAGGCTCGTTCTCTAAGGTAAGTTAGTACGATGTTCAGTGAGTGTGGGAGACAGTCTGGCAGTTTGGCTCACCGTCACAGACTTTCTTGACCTCTCCATGAGTGATGTGAAAGACCCCGTTCAATGACCTGACGAGATTCTCCAGAGCAGTTCGGCGGTCACGAGCTTCCTTTTGCTCTTTCTTGTGGAGATTCACCTCTTTATTGTCGCGGTCGGCCTTCTCTTCGAGTGCCTCGAGTGCTTTCACAAGCTCTCTTGCCTTTGCCAGCTTTGCTTTGGCCTACATATGATCAGTACTTTATGAGTTTTGTACGCGCTCTGGTAACATTTTACCTCGTCGCACTGGCGCATGATATGGTATTGTTTGCATGACGAACAGCCAAATCGCCATGACTCATGGCAGCAGAGCTCACTCAAATTGGTGGAGTAATTGGAAGGCATCGCGTGAGAATTTCTGGTCTCGTGTACGGATGCTGATGTGTTGTGGTGTTGTTGGAAAATTCCGACGCTGCGCAGACACTCCGTTCCAGGGGCTCGGCTCCGCTACATTGACTGATGGTGACTTTCACTGACAACAACTTTGACGTGTCACCAATTTCCGTGGTTGTGTTTGTGATCTTTCCAGCTCTTTGTGTGTTATTTGTGGATGAGAATGAATGGGAACAATTCCTTGAAAGAGCAGAAGCGCCGAAACAGCTGTAGAAATGCACAGTACCTCACAAATCTGACATGATATCCAGTGGGAAGACTGAAAACGGTTAGCCTCACTGGCGATGGCTTGCAGGCTAGGGGATCTCAAACCATGTTCACAGTGAGATGTTTGAGATCATGATATTCTAATCACCTGAGAATTTTCCATCAGCCTTTGCTGTTCCTTTGTTCTTTGTTTGTTACACTAACCTTTCTTACTGGTTCTTCCATCTTTCTGTGTTAGTATGTGATATATCTATAGAGCTGGATGTAGCTATTCCGTAACCATACAAAGAAGTCGCCATAGGACGGAGGTACCATCTCATGAACTTATGGCTGGCTAGTATGTATAGATACGAAGAAGAATCTAATTAGGGGCAAAACTTTTGGCGATATTATCTAGCTACACATTACTCATAGAGAAGAAGATAGTGCGGTAGCCAACACGAAACATTCTGGAGGAGACATATACAGCACATATCTCTTTCCTACAGATAGATATGTATGGTAATAGCTTGAAAAATTTGGCTACGTCATACTACACCTCGGTGTCTCAATCCTGCTTAGCCTGTGTATCAACATGTCATTCGCTTCTCTTCAGCACAACGACGAAATGTTCATTCCCGGCTTGGACAATCAAAAGAACAACTACTGCACCTTCGCTATCGTCAAAATGGATCTCGCTACTATAGAAGACTGGGTGAAAAATGAGCGAGAGCATCGTACAGCATCCGATCACCTCAGTGTCATCGACGCAATCGCCACATGTCTCAACGGCAGCTCATCACCACACGCTGTGGCAGTGATGATTACAAAGATATACAGCAGCTATGTCGAGCAGCCTCTAAAGAACAGCGATAGCGACAGAGTTCAAGGTTTCTGGGTTATACTCTGCGATGCAGCCAGGGTTTTCGGGTCTGCGCAAAGCCGCTTGATTGATCTCGTACATGAGATATCTACGCAATCAGATGTATCAGCCACTGATGCGTCACCGACAAAAGACCCAAATAGTATGGTTTACTGGCGGGACGTGCCTGGATTGTCATATGCCTTGTGTGATGATGCTCTCTGTTCATTTTCCCCTAGCCCTTCGCACAAGCGTATTCTACTGACAGCAACATGCTAGATTATCATCACCCGTATGATCATTCTCCTGATGAAATCGACGAGTTTCTCGAACAGACGCCATACCTATTGAATGGGACAAAGTTTGCAGCCACACTTTTCGAACAAGGGTTTCGTATACCAGGCTCAAACTTGGCTTCCCAGGCAGACCACTTCCTGGAAGATGGGATTGAGAGTTCCCACAAGGATGAGCATGTAGTCAAGGCACAAGCTTGGAAAGTGCTTGTTTCAGTGTCTGCTACACGCATTATGATCGCAGGAAGCACGATCTATAAGATGTGTCTTGATGGTCCAGATTTGAGCCAAAATCTGTACAACAAGAGAGTGTGGAATATGTCGAGATGGGAGTATTGGAAAGAACAGCTTCGGTCGTTTGAGAACAGACATGATTTTAATGAGGAATGCCGTGAGTATGCGACTCGGGCTCGGGTGAAGATGTTGGAAGTTGAGGAAATAGCTGGACCGATTGTCTTCTAAGAATGCTCACATGCATTGTCCATTGCACAGCAATAATCTTCAGAGTACCTTGTGCCCACCGACGTTTGTATGAATCCTCTCCATGGGCGGTATATTAGGAAGTTATGAGATAGGAATAGCAATGGAAACTCAGACGGTGTCTGAAAGATGTTGAATCACTTAGCTTATCGAGTCTTGTAGGTCCGTATGAGCTTGGATTGCTTAGTCGGTGGGTCGTGTTGGCGATCAAAGGAATATGTGGACTCTACACGAACGTGATCCAAGACGGCCGACAAAAAGATGCGATGTATCAGCGATCGTTGTTACGGCCGAGGCAAGCATTGCTCCAAGATGTTCATCAAGGAGAACAGAGAATCAGCGGATACCGGCACGTCCTAAGTAGAACGGCTGGCTTTGCGGATGTATAGTAGTGATAGCCAAGGCGCGGAGCGACGACTGTTGTTACATGGTGGCCTTGGCAGCAGCTTGGCGGCAGTGATTCCGCAGATCTCTGTCTATGCGATGGTAATTGACATGCTTTGGGATGGGTTCTGCCCCACGAGGTCGTGACTGGATGTTAGTGTGTCGGATATACGTCGGGTATCATATGGAGGATGAGACATACATGATGGCATAAAGACCGCAAGTCGCCGCAGGGATGTCCTTGTCCTCAGTGTATCTCCTGTTGCCTTTGACTTCTGAACATGACATCAACTTCAAGCTGCTCAACCGTAGCGTCGGCCTCTTGCCCAACTGCACCGGCAGTGTGCGATATCAGCGCCCAAGTGCCCCTCTA
Organism: Aureobasidium sp. EXF-8845; assembly: GCA_024195465.1. Classification (NCBI taxonomy): domain Eukaryota; kingdom Fungi; phylum Ascomycota; class Dothideomycetes; order Dothideales; family Saccotheciaceae; genus Aureobasidium; species Aureobasidium sp. EXF-8845. The sequence goes on along the minus strand of SWBH01000066.1, from coordinate 10,150 downwards.
CAACCTCACAGGACTGGGAGGACAGAGAGTGTGCCAAATCGGTCTGCCGCTGGCGACTGTGAACTCGAGCGTTCTCAACAGTCTGGCTCAATGCTGCACCGACAAGGATCCCTCCAACATCCGCGTCCAAGATGGCTGCGTACACTATTGCGTATCGGATGAAGAAGACTTCACAAAGTGTCTTCACGGTTTCCTGACGTCGGGATTCATCGGACGCTGTGAGAACGTCAGCGAGAGAGTCGAAACAGGTGAGTTAACCTTTCGACATGGCACTGACAATGTCGGACAAGGCAATTGACAGAAGCATGACAGGTAGAGCAGAGGTACAACAAAGCAGAGTAGGATGGGCTTCGACCGCGTTGTTAGTCTTGTCCATCTCCGCGGTTTTTGTTTAGTCATAGCGTCCTGCATTGGAATGATTTGGTCATAAGCTTAACGAACCAGGAGACAAACCCTCAAAGCTTGACGGATCACAGCATCACTACATTTGTCACAGGAAGGATGACGGGCGTTTAAAACGAGATGGTCGGATCGTTTCCGTTCTTCTCTCAAGTGCCAGTCCACCTACATGCTTGTACGTATCTAGAGTACAGTATGTTCGGCCGAAAAAATGACAAAGCAATATCGCCTGATGTCGTCGGAGGTGAGCGGACTTGATGATCAAGTCCGGTTGTAGCTGACATCCCGAGTGATGACGAGCAGGAAAGAGGGCAAGGAAAAACGCAAGCGGATGGACAGATATGTGCCTTGGAAAAGTGGGACTTGTCGATATCACAATACCGTGTAAGATTGGTGGCAGCTGTAATCCCTACTGCAATGCGAGCAATATTACCACGTTTACAACACTGTATACATATGTCCACGATTGGCCGCGGCGGCATTTTGACGCTCACAAACACCCCACGTGCCGAGGCGTAAATCTGTTATTCGAGAAGGAGCGGAGATCTACGCTGAAATCCATGCGGATCCACATTGCCCCACGAATTGAGAATCTTTTCTTGGACCTCGCGACATGGTCCCGATTCAAGATAAAAGAAGCTATGCCAAGAAAGCGGGATCCACGCAATTTTAACTTTCATTCGAGGTACGTCCGTACAGGTAGTTTGTATTGGAATTGAATTCCAGCCCTAGAAACTGCATTCAGTCGATGGGTCACTGCTTCATCAGGCGTGAGTGGCTCCGCTCAAGCTCAATTACAGTTGCAGTCTACGTGTGTAGCGTGATGGCAAGTCACAGTAAGCTCACAATCGCCTCTGGACGATATAACATACCTTTTTGTAGGATGTGTACTTGTTCGTGATTCATTCCAGCCTAATACAAGCCTCACTTCCCGCAAGTTATCCCTGTTCCCTCTGCGAAAGCGATCGAAGTGACTCGAAGAAAAGAATAGTACCGAGCCATAACCAGAGATCTCGCTTGCGATTGATTTCTAAATAGCAAAGACAGGTCTTGTCGATCTGCTACCTCTGTCTTTTCAGTTATGCTTCTTCCGCCGAAGAGTGGAATCATGACCACAAATACGAGGATTTCAGCTCTAAAGAATGTGATCGACTCTCTCAAGCATGCCGATGTCAGGAAGGTCAGTCGAGCTTCGGCGACCCCGAAGCTCGTGAATATCAATGGACGCTGTGCAGATCAATCCTTCGTGGCAGATCCTTATCATAGACTGGTAAAGACTTGTGGATCATATGTTCCTCTGATGCTATCAGTATCGAACATCATTGCCATACGGTGTTGCTGCAGCTTGTGACATTGAACGACCCATCAAGATGAACGCGACCATTTCCATCACGAGACCTGGGTCTTTTCATCTTACTAACGGTCGCTCAGTTGGCTATAAAAACCTCTGCCTATCGCAATTCTGTAGTAGAGTTCAAAAACACAATCTCCATCACATCCCAGTCATCCACTTTCTCAAACTCAAAGCTTCTATCGACATGTATCAGCAACTTCTCCTCTTGAGCTTGAGTGCTCTTTCTAGCGTCCATGCAAATAACGCCATCCCTGGTAGCGACTTTTCCAACAATCAAGGAATCAATGCTGCCAATGCTGGTGCTCCGTAAGTAGTTTGAATCACCCATCTTGTGGTATCTTTTTGACACCATTCCTTTAGCATGTGGCACTTTGCTAGCGGTTCCTGTCTTCCAAGTGCCGCAGAAGATGGCCAAGGTCACCAGACCAATGGCGTCGACCCTGGGGCCGGCGAGTGCGCTGTTGCCGCAAACCTAGCAGATGGATGTCCTGGTGACTCGACCTACCAAGGTGCTAACGTCTACTTCCATGGAGCGGCCGGCGAGCCCTTTGATATCGTCCCAACGTACTACGCAACCAAGCAGTGCGGCGACAATGACTGGGTATGTTCTTTGTACGATCCTCCTGTACTTGTGTGCTGATACAAGACCGTACAGCGCGTCTACTACGGTGTCTACTTCAAGAAGGATGTTGGTCACAAGTCTGACTGGGAATATGCCATTATGAAATGGACCCAGGACGGCTCTGGCAACTGGATTCGAGACTCCGTCTCACTCGAGGTCGATGGAGGCCGCGGCGGCGGTAACTACGGTGATATCCCTAGCACTTTCGATTCGTCCAGCGATCAATTCGAGGACGGCAACCAAGGGCGTGATCATCCCAAGCTCTACTTCGGAAAGCATCACCATGCTGTCCACTGGGATACTTCTGGCAACTTCAAGAGTACCTGTGGCACCGGAACAGATGACTTCAGGGCAAACGACTTCCAATTCTGGAGTCAGTCGAACTTGAGGCACATTGACAACATTGATGCGGGTTGGACTTTCGGCTCAGCCACAAACCCTCATGAAACTGTTGCCAATAATATGTGCGACTAAAAGGGGTCGTCATCTCGACCGGCGATTGAGTCCGTAGCTGTTTTTGTGGATCGAACAAGTTGAAGCTCCTAAAACTGCGCACCCCACTACCTGTGGAGCTGGGCAGCTGTATACCACTGTTTTGATCAATCTATCCAACAATATGTAATTGTATCCGGGACACAACAAGACATGACGTAGCTACAGGCCAGTAGTTTACGCGAAGCCTGTTTGGCATCGAATGTAGTCGCCTTTCCAGCTGCACATGCCTCTGGTAGTTTAGCTGCCTCTCGTGCCTTAATAATAGGATTTGGTTTCCCGTTTGATTGGTATACCTTTGCGTTTGTTGACTGTCAAAGCCGCAATTTGAGTCTGTTGTTGCTTAGTTCTGTGCTCAAGATCAGTGTTACGTGGTGTCAAGAAAGTCAAACGTAAAGCCAACATTCCAGTAGGCCTCGAAGAAGGCCTATCACTGGCACTGAATCTCACAATTGTGATGAGTGATCTGGTACCTGTAGTTGTACCGTTTCAGCGTTGTCGTAAAAGTCGAAATGCACTCCTTTAGCCCAATGGATCTCTTTCTTTCCTCCCAGGTGATCGTGAGCCTTTTGAGCTTGATCAGGGAACGCCGCGTCCTTTGAATGGACCATGAGTGTCGGCATTGTTACGTGTTGACTTTGCAAGATGGGGTCAAAAGCCATCCAGCTTTTCCACCCCATGACAGCGAAAGCATTGCGCCATGTACGTACACCACCGCCTCGCGATTCGTCCATATAGTAGTGGCTCGGACTGACGCTTGCTGCTGTCTGATCATTCGGATCATAAGCCTTTATCATCATGATCTCGCCGGTCTCCTCACAGAGCGCACGCGCCTTCCGCCCTTCGATCTGGCGACGCTCGATACCCTTCTCTCCTCCAAAAAGTTTCGGCTTCAGCGATGCTTCCGTGAAGAGCCCAACCACGGTTGCTACAGCCTCGACACGTGAGTCTCTGGCCGCAGCGTACAGGACATTGCCACCCGAGGTGCATACACCTAATAGGCCTGTGCCAGCGACATCAGGTCGATTGGCCAGAAATTGTATTGCAGCTGACAGATCCTCAGACTTGGTGCCTGGGTCCTCAACTTGACGCATGGCACCACTACTCTCGCCATAATTGCGGTAGTCGATGGCCAAAGCCATCACTCCGCGGTGTGCCATCTCACTCGCGTACGTCCCGCTGACCTGTTCCTTTACAGTAGTCAATGGTCCGCCAACGACTACCGCTGGGTATCGCTGAGTGTGCACATGACCTTTGGGGAGGTAAAGATGAGCAACGACAGACCCACTTCCGCTGGGAAAACTGACTGTCCTTGGAGAAATCTCGGAGAGTGCCATGGTTGCTGCTGCTCGTCGATGATACGAAAAAAGTCCTTGAGTCAACTGGAAAGTCCTGATGGGTTGTAGAGCACGCATACAACCGATGTAGCAAGTAATGGAGCGACGATGAGAAGTATGGTGTAAAGATAGAAGTTATCAACCAGAGGAAAGCTCCTTGCACAAGAAGTGGACGAAGTGACGGCCTTATATGCTGTTCAATGGCAGGAAGGTCGGATTTACGAGTATCCTTGGGCGTGGTTTAACCCCTACCTCCGTTTGCAAGCTCGTAGAAGGTTTGTAGGCCCTGCGGCTAAACGAGGGCGACCGTTGACAACAGGCCGAGCTTTACCGTGTATAGAAAAAGTCCTTGGCACATGCATGCTCATCGCGCTTACACTAACCTTCGATCACTTGCTGAGTCTGCCCTACGACTGTGTGCCAAGAGATTAAATCATGAATGCATGCCCATAGGGTCTTACCTTTGCGCTTACACTAACCCTCTACACATCCTCAATTGTAGCAAGCCACAGTATCATGACTAACAACCATAGATACACCATTACTTAATATCTGAGGTTTACCCCCCCCGCTGTTCTTACAGTATTTCTGCAGAAGAAACTTTGATCGAGGGTTTCTGGTATTATAGACGCAAACACCCTTACTTTGGTCTACTCCGAATCGCTAGACTGCTCAAGAGAGAACAAAGAGTGATAGCTCCACAACAAGATATCGGTTCTAATTATCTCTTTGTTTCCATCGAACATTGAGGCCGCTACAGCAGGCAACCTCATGATTCTACTCGACACTCCGTCCGACTCCTCCGTACGTTGGAAATCATGGTACAGGAGAAGTGTAGAAAGAAGCCCGCTGTCCATATCGACAAGGATCGAGAAACATCAGAACTTGACAGCACCGGCGCTTGCGTAAAAGACGTTTCTATCAAAGTCCATAAAGCCAGTGCTCTGTCTCCCCCAAAGATCCGTCCTTCTCCATTGTACCGGGGTCGATCTCGTCTTCGAGCATGTCCAAGGAGGAGATGCCATCTGGGCCGGAACGCTTCTTTCTAGCTGGTGGCTGGTCGTCCAAGGACCTTTTTTGTCGAGTTTGGTCTTCTCTCCGGATGCCTCGAGATATTCTTGATAAATGAAATGAGGACGGCGAGTTTTCCTAGCTCACGAACCTGTTGCCATATGAGGACGAGCATAACCTGAGCTGTACACCTCGCGTCCGTATCAGATTGTGAAGATCTGAAGGAACAGCTGTACCAAGTGTCGTTGGAGCCTTTTTCACACCAACCATCCATTGTACAGCTGTGATCACCAGAGCGTGTGCAGCCTAAAATGACAAAGCAATGTTGAGGTCGCAAGGTGTTGTTGAGCGGACTTGAGATGCTAAGTCCGCCAGGAGCTATGTAAATCCGGGCGATGACGCTTTGACTGAGGGGTAGCAACGGGAGCTCTATCTCCGGACCTTGATGGTATAAGTGTCGACGGATTTCTTCCCCTGTCAATCAATTCTTTCTACAACACTTCCATCGTCATCAGAAAGATATTCCATCATGTCTTTTTTCGAACCCGCCCCTGAGCCAGCCACCGAGCTCGGCAGACTGCGCATTCTGTCGTCGACGGCTGGTATCCGTGTTTCTCCTCTACAGCTTGGAGCCATGTCGATTGGAGATGCCTGGTCAGAATTCATGGGCAGCATGGACAAGAAGCAGTCATTCGCTCTGCTTGACGCCTTTTTCGAAGCTGGAGGCAACTTCATCGACACGGCCAACAACTACCAGAACGAGCAGTCGGAGCAATGGCTGGGTGAGTGGATGCAAGAAAGAGGCAACCGTGATCAGATTGTCATTGCCACAAAGTTTACCGTATGTTGATTCATCTTCCTCTATTTTGACAGCTACTGATTTTCCTTCCCTTCTAGACCGACTACAAGGGCTACGCTCTCGGCAAAGGCAAAGCAGCCAACCACTGCGGCAACGACCGTCGCAGTCTGCACATGAGCGTTCGCGACTCGCTCAAGAAGCTCCAAACCGACTTTATCGACATACTCTACCTGCACTGGTGGGATCACACAACCTCGATTGAAGAAATAATGGACAGCCTCCACATGCTCGTCGAACAAGGAAAAGTCCTCTACCTCGGTATCTCAGACACTCCCGCCTGGGTCGTCTCTGCCGCAAACTACTACGCAAAAGCCCATGGCAAGACCCCCTTCTCCATCTACCAGGGTCGCTGGAACATAATGCTGCGCGACTTTGAGCGTGAGATTATTCCCATGGCTCGTCACTTTGGCATGGCACTTGCACCGTGGGATGTCCTCGGTGGAGGCAGATTCCAATCAAAAGCTGCACTGGAGGAGCGCAAGAAGAACAACGAAGGCATCCGCAGCTTGATGGGTGGCCCCGAACAAACAGACGACGAACTTAAGATGAGTGCCGCTCTGGAAGAAGTCGCCAACGAGCACAATGTCTCTCTGACAGCAATTGCTCTGGCTTACGTCATGTCAAAGACCACAAACGTCTTTCCTCTGGTCGGAGGTCGCAAGGTCGAGCATCTACATGACAACATCAAGGCTTTGAGTGTCAAGCTTTCTGATGAGCAGATCAAGAAGTTGGAGGATGTCAGACCATTCGATATTGGGTTCCCCAACAACTTCATCGGAGAGAATCCTGCCATCTCTGGTCAGCCTAACTTTTTGCTCGGTGCTTCTGCTTCTATTGCATGGCAAAAGTTGGCCAAGCCTATTGGTCACGAGTAGATGGTATGAATTACGATTACAATAAAATGCTATTTTACTCTTTCCCAATTCGATATCGTCTTTGGTCAAGCTACAACTGACTTCTCCGATGCATCTGCCCTGTGAAGAATGTTCTGGTCAAAGATATGGACCACCTCATCCTCCATCCCTCTCACTCTCTCTTTCCTTTCAATCACACTCTCCACCTCATCTCTTCCCATCAAATCACCCCTGGAACAAACAAATAAGGAACCCTCCTCTCATACTCCATCCACGCATCCCCGTATTTCTCTCTACATTTCTGCACATCCCTGATCGCTCTATGCACAATCATACAACTGAAAAACAGAGGATAAAACCATGGGAACGGTGAATTGAAACCTGTAATCAAACCCCAAGAAAGAGCAAAGAAGAGGTCGCATGTGTAGTGAATCTTACGTGCTTTGGCATCTTTTTGTTGAGCTAGGGTGTCAGTAGATGTAGAGAAAGGGGTAGAAAGAGAGGCAGAAAGAGGTACGAAGAGAGGATAAACGGAAAAGGAGAAGATACTCACACCACCCATCACAAAGTATCGAATCCCCAGTCTTCGTCTTGATAGAAACAGGATTCTTGACCGCCTTCCAAGGTAATTGTGGAAAAGTCTTTCTGTTCAACTCTACACCTCTTTCTTGAGCTCTAAACATGTTTTTCTGCGAGTTTGCTGTATCCCAAATCCAATAGACGAATAGATAGGTGAGGAATAGAAGAGTCAAGATGTAAGGGTTCCAGTGATATTCCGAGGGTGCGTGGTTGGCGATGTAGAGAGTACAGTGGATATAAGTCAGAGGTACGCCAGCGAGGTTCCAGAAGATGAGCATGAAGCCCCATTTTTCGAAATACATGTCCCTGTATCGAGTCTTGTCAGTTGACTTCTCTTGTTTTGTGTTCGGAAGTTGAGGGTTGGTTAGAGAATGCATCTTACCAACTAGTGATGATCAACTCTTCTCCCTTTGAGCAGGCATTTACATAGAGGAAATGCGCCATCAACAAAAACAAAGCTTCGCCAGAAACATAGCCATATTGCTCATACTGTCTGGCACACGCGCCTAATGTAGTCAAAAACAAAATGTACCAAGGAATCCTGACTTCGAAGAACATCTTAAAGTCCAACCAAGTGAACAGTCTCGGGTTCAATTCTGCACCCATGAAGAAATCATAGATGGGGGAGCCTGTCATACGGTGTTGAGCTCCTCTGGACAGAGCGGAAAAGTATGCGATGATTGAGACGAGGAAACCAGAGATTATCGCAACACTCATTATAGAGCCAAACTCGTCAATGATGGTGTAGAGAGGAAAAAGTCCAGTGACGTGGAGGATGATGGCCAAAATGATGGTGGTGTACCAACTCCATACTGCAGAGCAGTAGTATTCCAATTGCTTGCCACCGAGGCTGGGCAACCTTTTGCCTTTACCATAGACCCCTGGCATGTAAATGTAACAAACACCTTCGAAGATCAAGAATGTCCAATAGATAGTCCACGCCTCGAGATGAGGGAAAGCATGTTCATAGCAGAGATGTCCAAGATGAGAAAAGAAGGCAGTCCAGGATTGTCCAGGAGAGCGAGATGGGAATTGTCCAGAGTAAAAGGTCGCTCCAATCCACATGTAATACATGAGTAGAGGAAAACCAATCATCATACAGCTCACACCCATAGCACCGCCGAATTCGCGTTCACCGCTGTTGTCAATACGATGATCTTCCGGCTGTTTCGAAGTCTCAGCGATAGAGACAAGAGGACTTGATTCATCCTGGATAAGTCTATTCGGTTCATTTCCCACAATGCTATTTCCAAGTCAGCAAAAGACAAAGAGCAGTACGAAAAGTGCACAGTGATAGCATAACAGACCTGGGAGGAGATGTAACGACCATGATGTAAACACAGTACCGAAAGCACCAAAACACCAGCAAAGCCAACAATGTATTCAATTACTGCGAGAAGCATTTTGTTGGACACCGGGACAAGTAGCGATTATAAAGTAAAAAGGAGAGTTTGTGATGGTCCCTGAGATGGACGAGGCCACGGAAACCGCGCTTTCCGGCGTTTGTGCTGGGGGAAATTGGACATGATGTGATGAAACACGGCACTTACTATGATTTCTGACTGGTCTTATTGCGCCAAGTATTGACTCGGAAGTAAAAGATGATGATACCCCCAGCTGGGTGGGTTGGAAGTGTTGAATAATTGTGATTGCTGTTGGACATGACTGAATTGGGCATAACTCTGCTTTGCTTCATGACTGCCCATCTCGAGACTGCTTTTCTGCCATCCATGATGGTGTAAACTGGTCACATATAGGCCTCCCTCACTCGAGTATGCATGTAGTAAAAAAGCAAAGCGAAGCGAAAAAGGGTATATTGACATGAACAGATATTCTAAATAAACTCCAAGCAAGATGCAAATGCAAAGAAGACGACTGCTTACATGCCTCTAAACACATTACCAGAAGCACTTCTTCTCTCCTTGCCTCTCGGAACCTTTCTTCCAGTTCCGTCATCGGCATCACCACCGCCGTAGCTTTCCCTCGGCCTTTGAGGTCTCTTCTCAACTCTTTGCGGTGCGAATGTGACTTCCTTTTCACCAACAACACCTCCTTGTCGGATACTGCTCTTGGGTTGGGTCTTGAGATTCTGAGCAAGATCACCGAACGAACGATCCCGACGGTTGGCGTTTGCGTTCCTGTTCTTTGGTTGTGAGGATGAGACGGACATTTGAGGTTGCTTTGCCTTGTGGCCGGATTTGCGGTAGTTGGTAGACGAGATGCGGTTCTTGTCGACGGTGTTGTCATCGCCACGGTCGTTGCGACGTTGAACACCGCGTTGTTGTCTTTCGGCTGCTGCATCGTCGATGTCGCTTTCTGACTCGTCCTCGGAGGAGCCGTGAACGGATTGATTGGCTTCTTCTTCGACGGCGGTGAGACCACGCTTGCGTTCGGTAGCGTCTTTGGCGACAGGAACAGTCGAGGGGTTGTGCAACTGGAACTCGCGTGACTGCTCGTCGATCTCGAAGTCTTCGTCTTGGAACAACGAGGCGAAACGGTCGTCTCCGAGGACACCTCTGGCTGGCTTGTCTGCGTCCACATCTCCCTCGTCTTCTTGTTCTTCTCCCTCTGCTTGTGGTTGAGGCTCGTCTCCTCCTTGGCGCAAGACACGTCTGGCCTTGCGACGTTCGTTTGCGTCTTCTC
>SWBH01000065.1:0-25496 GCA_024195465.1 Aureobasidium sp. EXF-8845 | reverse complement strand
GGAGCCTAGGACCGACATCCTCTCTTCACCAACTATGCTGGGAGTTCAAAGCCAGGTAGAAGGTCAAGCTCTAGCTTCGAGTGACTCGGCCGGATCATCTGGCAGTCCTCAGCAGCTTCAGTTGATGCCCGCAGGAAGTACAAGGACCGCATCACCAGCGGGCACGGGGACCACCGAGGACCTCATAACCTACGTTTGCGACACTTTGTGGCAACCGAAAGGATACGGTGGTCGGACTTTGCCTACTTCGAGCTTCGAGATCAAGCCTGGCTCGATAGATGTCAGTGTCCGATTCGTTGTTGAGAGTTCTCAGACCCAGGATGCAAATCACGAGACAGATCAAGTATTTCAGTCCGAAGAACTCGCCCAGCAGCCGCTGAAACAAGTTCTAAAAATCTTGTCGTCGCGCGCCTCACACATCCCAGGAGAACATGAGATTCGTATCTCCAGCGATGCAACGTCCACAAAGATCCAGACCAAACATTGCCGCCTCGACTGATCATTGGACGCTTGCATGGTAAAGATAAAAAATCTTCAGACAAATTTCACTATACGGATGGGAATGCGTGATTCAAGATCAAGTACTAGCCTTATTTGTTCCCTCTGTGAAGCCCGGAGGAGAGCATCAGAGTACAGAGGCTCCATCTGAAGCATGTCGTGAAGTCGGAAAGCAATGCAGCCACGTTGGAGCGGCACAGAGCCGCGTGCTAAAAAAGTCACTCAAACATTCTACAGGATCTGCGTACCTGGCTCTGACGCCGAACCGATCGCCCCTGCCACAGTTTGATATCTCCGTGCTCGTATCATGGTCAGCGTGCGGCAATACCAGCCGCAATTGACACTAAACTATTCCTGGAATGCTGGCGTTTTATTACACAGGCTATCCTCCAGGGTCGTGGGGGTTTGATGCAATCATCTCAAGTGATCATGATTCAAGAATACCCTGTCGTGTTCACTAGTACCTGCTCCACCATGCTGAAACATGCAAACGTGACCTCTTTGCCATCTGTCTGACTCAAGTCATAGTCTAGCGCGCCTGATGAGGCTATGATGGGAACTGAACTTTGCTGATCGCTACCTTGATGTGCGACGGGGATGTCACGAATCCAGCGTGGTTGTCTCTGCATCTTACAACCGCCGATGGTCGCACGTCAAGACACAACCAGCAATGGTGATTGCCTATATCATCGGTGATGAATCATTGATCGATTCATTGGAGCAGATGTGTTTGGAACAAGCGAGTGAAATAGGGGATGAAGAGTATAGCGGATATAAATGACGAGAGGCTTAGTATCATATCTGTGTAGAGTTATGCTGAACAAGCTAAAGTATGTGGGCCGTGTCACAAGATTAGGAAGGATGAAGATGGAAATCGATAGGTAACAATGACAATCAGCAAACTTGTAAGCTGAGGATAATGCGTGGACTCGGGAAACTTATGCTCAAGTTTGGATGAAGTAATGGTACGATGTGTGTCTGCTTTTTGTTCCGGCTTATCTTTCCTACCAAGGCTTGGCCATCTTGGGTTGTGGCTGTGGATAGATGAGATCAAAACAAGGGCTTCCAGCATTACATTTTCAGACTGTCTGTAACTATGCTGAGTATTGCCCGAGACGCGGTATGATACGCTGTGGCAAAGCGGAGAGAACTGTAAAGAACTCTCGAAGCGGTGGATGGTTGAGACCTGGTCAAGACCCGGATCTTCACACGTTATCGAGATTTCGCATGAATCAACATCGTGTTGCCAGTTTTGATCCTTTGTGGCACCCGGATTTATGGATTCAATCCCTTCATATCTTCGAATAGCTTACGTGGGCATAGCTTTTACAAATGGCTGGAAAGATACAGGCTAGAAGATCCTGGTACATTGTCGTACGTTGGGAAGTCAGATACAGTCGTTGCAAGGGTTTATCCAGGCGTTGGAGTCACCAACAGAGAGATAGTTTGACAACTTTAGCTTCAAGAGACACATGTCGCATCCCCAAAAATTCGCGCAAGATCTTACTATGCGGTTTCGGGATTGTAAGACTCGCTGTCCTTCCATTTTGTTCTGTAGATCGAGCGTGAGGCGGCCTTGCATATCTCTAGGCTTGAAAACAGCAAGAGAGATCTGACCACGATTAGAACAAACACAGTGGATATTGCCTTAGTGAGTAGTGTTGCATTATCATACAAGATCTCCAACAGCCGGTGATCCCATAGCATACACCAGATATTGAAAGGAGACATGGTTTAGACAAGCGTACTACGGACCATCCTTTAAATCGTGGAAGAGAGGAGACAAGTACTTTTATACATGTGATGCAGCAAACGCATAACAGACAATCGGTGGCCACAAGCAATTCGTCGTTTTCTTGTCATGCAGAAGACTCCATTAGTATAAGATGATTGCAGCAAGCTTTGTGAGAGAGAGAGGGCAGGACAAGACAAACTTGTGCTTTGATCAGTGCAGTGTCTTGTTAGTCAGCTAAAGACGACAGATGCATAGACCAGAAGATTTAGCTAAGCTGCTAACCTCGTAGCTTATGTTGGCTTACGCGGACTTTGCCACTGTCGAATAGGAGCACTTTGGGCTATACAGATGGCATGGTCAGAGGTGGAATGACTGTATCGCTACAGTCGTATATCGACGCTACATGTTGACAGGCTTGTCGCATACAGGCAGAGCCTGAGGTGTGTGAGGCCACTCTCGGTGGCCTTGATGGAATTGCCGAGACTCGTTTGTGACGGCCATAACCATAGTCACCTCCTAGACAATCCTTCTCTAGCATCATGTCCTTATTAGAGAGATATGTCAAACTGAACCGACCAAGTGACCACGACTGTAAAAAAAGTCAGAAAATCTATGACAGGGACCAACCCTGTAGCATGCCTTCATGGGAGACATCGTTCCCACGCTGGACGAGGGCATGAGTGCCAATATGTCTTGACTGCCGCGGCGCGACACTACAAGACCATGTAAGCCATTACCTCCGCTTTTCCCCACTGGCTGGACTGAGTGAATTTGTCTCGTCTTCGTGGCTCGCACCTGTTCTTCTGCGACCACTATCATGGCTGACCCAACGAAGCTTGCGAACCCATCACACGAGAATCACCTTGTTGGTTGGATCTCTCTGTTGCGCGTCGATTACACGAAGGCGCTACGTATGCTGGACGAAGAGCATGAGCCACCTGGACGATGCAGTAGATCACAGCGTATACACCGTGCCGGATAGGATTAACGAACACGACATCGCTCTCGCGACACTTTCGGATTCATGAAACAGTCCGACTGCGCGTGTCATGACCAGCAGGAGCCACACCTTGCTAGCGCGCTAATATTCTATCTTCTGGCTGGTATCGGTGGCGGCATACCTGTCACTGCCGACGATGGTCCGGTTCTTTGGAGACGTAGTCGTCAGGAAAGGTTTCGTCCAACACGAACGTCCTGTTTTAGTCGTAGAGACATGTCACTATCTCTGAGCAGGAGTGTTTGTCTAGTAAAATATATGAATTCTATCTTTGAGGACTCTAAAACAGCAGCACTCTATCCTTCTCATTGCTCTAGTTTCGGAAGTAGATCTCTACGGACTTCGGGCAGGTCCTCTGCCTCGGATGTAGAGCCGTTCAACGTAACGCATGCTCTCCTGTTAATGCAGAAGTCATGTACCCATCTCACTACGACCTTGGATGTTCTTCTTCATTTTAGTCGTCAGAGCCGCGGGTTAGTCGCTGCATTGTTGTATACTCCCTAAGGATACTAGGGAAATGGTCTTTCGTCCACTCCATGCACGAAAGATCGATTGTTGGAGGTAGAATATCGCGAGTACGGTTGACTTTTTATGCAGCCTCATCAAGCCCTTTTTGGATCTAACCAACGGCACGAGCTCCGAGTACATCAGTGTCGGGAGGATGAGGGCTATCGTGGTATGTTTTCATGTTCTTCGCGTGGGGTCGGTCGAAGGACGAGGGAGGGCGCTTGCCATTGGTGTTGATCACGCTGGTCATGTAATTGTCGCTGAAGCTTAGATAAGCGTGCGAGCCCCAGTGCGGTGTGCTGGTTGAGAGAGCTTCTTCGCTGTCTGCATCCTCATCAGCATCAGCGTCCGCGTCGGCGTCCTCATCATCACTGATCTGATGAGCGCTGAGTTGACGAGAAACGGCTCCATGAATAGATGCGTGGCTGTTTTGCAGAGGGATTTGGCTCGCTCCGACATCGTAGGTGGAGGTTACAGGCGACTGAGCTGGAGCAGTTTGCATATTTCTTGCTGAAGTAGCGGGAGCGTCTAACGGTATTGCGACAGCCACCTGCTCACTCAATGTAGACGGAGGACATGCAAACTGGTCCTTCAGCTGGGCGATTTCTTGTTTCGCTTTGACCAATTCTTGATTCTTCTCTTTCGAGCGCTGGTCAGCACGAGCAAATGCACGCATGATCTCCATACCCCAAATCGAACTCTTGTCCTCGTCAGATAGCGGAGACCAATTATTCCAGGCGGCTTGCAGATGCGTCTGCAGCCTGCGGGCATCTTTTTCGGGTATGGGAGTAGGACCTCGTTGGACACGTTGTGAGACTTGACGTTGAATAGCATCGAGCTGGGCGTCAGAGGGAGCATCGAGCGACCAGGAGTCGCTGCTGGCGAAGGGAGTCGTGGAGAAAAGAGTCTGGGGTGCGGACAGCACGTGCAGACAGAGCGAGGGAAAATTCATGGAACAAAAGTCGAAGGTTAAGTCATCTTGGTGTGGCACCCGGCGTCTGAAAGGTAGCGTGTCAGTATTGAGTGGAAAAATGAATCGAGTCGAAAATTGTACCTAGCAGTCTCGAGACTGCCGGGGTCCTCACGCAGTGTCAACTTTGTCGCCTTCACATCATCTTGGAGATCGTGGTCTTTGATTTGGGACGGGCGCTGAATCTGGGCGACTGTCATGCGATTGGCCGGCGAGGGACCGAATGTGTGTGAAGACAAGTTATTGATGACGCCAGTGCCTTGCCGAGATGCAGTGTTGAGGCTGGAACAGGAGTCCTGCAGATTGACAGGGCTGGCGATTGCAGCGCTCGAGGGGCCGCCAGCTATGTTCTGAGGCGTAATGGGCATCAGGCGAGCCCACTGGCCAGTCGGAGTGCCGCGATCACTGCCATCGTCGTTACCGTGCTGAAGCCTGCTGTTGTCGTTCGCATTGGCCCTAAGACTGTTTCGAGGCTTGCGTCTGGTGATGCTACCTCGCATGACCTTGATCGCCTCAACGTCGTGGATACCATCGGCCGGCTTGGGGTCCTGCGGGAGTCGAGGTTAGCGAGACAATTAGAACTGGAATATAGGACGGGCGCACTCACCTTGGGCTTGATGTAAAGGTCCAGGTGACGGCCGAGGGACGAAGAGGTGAAAGCCTGGTTGCAAAATGGGCAGTTGCGGTCCTTGGAAGCCTTCGTCGACGAGTCCAAAATGTTGTCGTGGCTGTACTGGCTGCCATTGGTTGAGTAATCGTGCTGTGCAGAGCCGTGGAGTCCAGTGCTGGGCTCTGTAACTGTGCTGACTGTAGATGATGAGGGGGTCACCACAGTGGCCGGTGGTCGAGAAGACGCTCCCGCCATGGTACTTTCTGCTCCGTGCTTGAACGTGAGTCGAGTCGGTGGTGTGACTTAAGAGCTGTCGTCCGACGCCTTTAGATGTTCTCGATCACTTTGCTTTCCTCGAAGCTTTCTCAGTGATTCCATGCCGCACCCCAGGGCTGTGACAGTACGAGGTCAGCTTAAATCTTCAGAGATGACTGAGCTGCTCAATGCCCAGCCTCCTGGCAACCAGGAAACGCTTCTCGCCAACCGCCCCGAACTTCCCGATTTCCCACATACAACTACCCCCTGCATCATGACAGGATCTGCGGTAACGACCTGCGTCCGCGCATGTCGATCCTTCGTCGTCCAACCGCTTGACAGTTGCTCATCTCCAGGGGTCTTCTAAAGCCAAAGACTGAAAGACTATCTCAAACTGTAATCCGTATAGGACGGCATCTAAGAGGATATCCTTTGGAATGACTGCGATTCAGTTCTAGCCTGTACGTCTGGCTGGGCGGTCCTGTTCTGTGTGGCCCGAGCGCTGAGCAGGGTTCTCACCTGCTCCTGGGGGAGCGACGATAGGGAAGGGGTCGGACAGGTTTTGCCAGAAGACGTGTGGCGCAGAACTCCACCGGTTGAGCTACCTATGGATAAATCCTGAAATCTCTTCCACTGGGTAGTCGTGTTAACCATCGGCATGACGCCGTCGGCAGACACACTTGCGAAAGACTGGTTTCCCCTTGTGCGCAGCTTTGTCATTTGCTACAGCCTGACGAATTTGGATAGGGGCGCCATTTGAATCTGGAGTGGACAGTTTTGAGCTAATCAAACTTTACGGTGGCAATCTTTCGGGCGTTGCGAGACGTGGGAACCTGAGTTCGCATGCAAACCCGGGCAAACACTTCTCTCCTTTTTTCATCGGCCCAGTGAACCATTGAAGAACGTTTTGCCAAACTGTCTTCTCGGAGCTGTTTGTAGCTCACAGTCGGCTGGTATAGAGACTGCAAGAGCCGGAACTTCGAGCGCCCTTAAGCATGCTCTGTTTGATCTCCCCATGCAGGAGACAGGAGAGACGGACAGGCTTCGTCGTCTTCCTCCAACTCAAAAACGGGTAGACAGTATCATCCGACCTGGGCTCCTCCTTCAGCACCGGAAGACGTTAAAATCCAGCAGCGTGTTCTGCTCCAGCGTCTTACCTCATGAAGCGATTTTAGCTATTATCTTTGTCATTGTGTAGAATACCTTACAAATCTCTTCTCTCGGGGTCTCTACAAGCTCAAGGGAAGAACACTAGAGCCCCCTTCTAGCCTGAGCTGTTTCTTGGTCGACCATGGATAAACTCGCAACTCCGCCGCAGCAGTTTCCTACCAGAAACAGGAGGAGTTGGAGCTGCGCCGGTTCGCTTGTCCCCTAACCGTCGCCAGTTCCGTTTGAACCATAGCCCACAACGTCGTGGGGCCCCCCTGATCCTTGTTGTTGAAGAGCCATGAAGCCTACAAAGGCTTATGTTCTCTCGTCCGGTGTCGAAACAAATACTGTCGCCACGAACTCTTGACGATATCGACATGTCTGGCTTTGAGACTCCCACGATGCAAAGCACAGTACCTGCGGGAGCCCCATCCGTTGGTTTTGGGTGAGTTCCATCTATCTTATGCTCCTGCTAGTCGATCCTACTTAATCACTGTCTACTGCTGGATATCCTGTTGTTTTGCCCTACCTTGCTTGCTGACGACAAGTGCGAAAGAAAGTTGAGTACATCCATCAAACGCCTTCGAGCCAAAAGCTTCCGCCATGAGCGCCCCTTCACGCTCCACGAGCCTCCGAAGTATGATGATCGTACTTTTCCTGGAGGACCGTCCCATCCCTCTCTGGTCGG
Source organism: Aureobasidium sp. EXF-8845 (assembly GCA_024195465.1). NCBI lineage: Eukaryota > Fungi > Ascomycota > Dothideomycetes > Dothideales > Saccotheciaceae > Aureobasidium > Aureobasidium sp. EXF-8845. The sequence goes on along the minus strand of SWBH01000065.1, from coordinate 18,087 downwards.
GTCTCAAGTAGATATCTGCAGGCCAAAGTCGACCAATCACCGTGGGTATCGCAGCCCGAACAACGATGAGACGCCCTTGTTCCTCTCCTTGCGTGACGATGTCCGCCACTCTCGCTCCACAAAAGAAAGGAATGTACCGGTGTCGATCGCGGATGAGAATGAGCTGTCGAAACATATCCGGAGTGAAGTTGTCCTGACTTCAACTCCTACACAGGAACGCCGGCCGGATGGAGGTGTCCTCACATGCCATACCCGTGCCAATTCTCTCGTCGATCGCGACACTTCGCCTGGCCGCGTTCACTACTCGAGGTCGGTCATCTCGGACGGACGACACGCTCCAGTGCTCAGTGGCTCTACATCATCCCGTACGCAAACCTGTTTTGGAGTTTCTCCGACTAGATCTGACCTTCCTTTCAACCCCTTGGCTTGCCATCCTCCTGGAGGGACGCGTGCTCCCAGCTTGTATCGAGGCCAGCCCGGAGGGACTGTGACTACTGTGACGACGAACGAATCTTTAGGTCCCAAGGCTACGCAGTACTTGGATCTCAAGACAAGATGGACAATACGTCAGCTGCTATCCACTCCAGAAGGGTTTGACGAGATTCTTACTCTCGGTCTACCTTTGCATAAGGATGCCGTCACTGGGTTGCACAAAGCATCCGAGCACCGATCTGATGATGATGATATGGATTTGTTCTGCGACTCCTCTGATGGGGAGGACGGCTCTACTGCCGCTACGGATGAGGGTCCAAAGACTCCTGATAATGACGATACGTTAGCTCCTAGCTGGGGTTTCCAACATTTCGACCTTCCAAACAGGCGCTACGATGACGAGCCGTTTACTAGCCAGCGTCGAATGACTCTGCGTGTCACCTTGACAGAAGCAAGACTCAGATCCGCCATCCACGAGACGTCTACCCGACTAGTCAGGACAGGAAGTAGGACGCATACGATGGTGGAGGATGATCTTCTGGCGTTCCAAGACCTAGAAGGCACATACGGAGCATCTTACGGGAGTCCGAAAAAGGAACCTAGGAGCAGAGTGAAGTCGTTGTTCAACAAGTTGAAGCGTCCTTCTTCGTGCTCACCTACTTATTGAGGCTTGCCAACGCTGTGCTCAGGAGAGTAATGGGAGAATTACTTACAATACCTATTGACATAGACGATGAGAGTTAAAATGGCTAGAGGGCCTTGTAGATCTGGTGTAATAGAGGGATATCGAACATCGAAAGTTGACAGCTGTGTGCGGCACACTCCCCAGCGTGATGGATCAAGGCTCATAGAAGTCGCCAGCTTGGTACGCTATCCCTAATCATCCAATAGCGGAACAGTTGTCAGATTCATCGTATCACTGAGCGATAGAGATACATTAAAGAATTATTAAGTGGATAGATCTGTTCGACGGGTGGCAGTCCGAATTGTCTAGGAACCCATAGGGGAACATCACAATCGCGTGAAACCACATTTTTGGTATACCTCCCCCAAGATCGAACCCAATTAAATCCAAACGAAGCCAAATTACTTGTGGATGTGAGCTCTATCGATCCGATGGGGACTCAGGCAGCCGCTAGGTCGTTCTGGCCAGAGATGGAAGAAAGGGACCAAAACCCACGCGCCAACGGTCGCAAAATCCAAGCAGAAATATCGGCAGTACTTGATCGCGCGCACGCCACAACAGGGAAGGGAAGAGGCACGGCAATGCCTGAAGCAAGCATGGTCCATCTTCTCGAATCCATGCTTGGTTGTCTCTTGAAGGGCGACGTGCACCCCGAGCTGACCAACAAAAGCGACCTCGATGCCTGTTTTGATTTGATGTGATTTGATTTTCTCAAGCTATTCACCCGGCAAGGGGTATGAGCTGTCCATAATTAGTAAGCTTTCCAACCAATCGCAATCATCGGTCTTACTTATGTAATGAGGGTGAAGGTCTCTCAGACCCTGAACTAATCACAAAACTCCTGGTACTCCGATGTGTTCTCATAAACAGTGACTCCACACTTCCTTCCCTTGAACGTTAGAGGGTATAAGCCTCCTCCATAAGGGTGCTTCCCTATGTCGTGTTCTTCCTTATCAGCTGAACACTGCTTGGAGGCAGTTGGATCAAGGTAGTGGTTGTGACGTTATAGTTGGATGGAGAGCACTTTTGTGTCAATCTGTTGGGTCCGTTCTGTCTTTCGCTGCTTTACACCTGTCTCTGTAATCTTCCTGTCTTGATGGCATACTCAATAGTGGCTTTGACTGCGTTTAAGTCTGGCTGCCATTTGCCCTTTTCACCGTCAACCTTCTTCTCATATCTTTCTGCTGTTGAGTATCCTCCCAATGCGCAGAACAAACCCCAGTGTCTGCTACCGTGCGCTGGTTTCATGGCTTGTCTTTCATTCCTCCATCTTGGGCACGAGAACAAGAAGTGTGGTACTGTTTCTGTCATTCCGCATTCACATCTGTCTGTGTCTGCAACGTTGATTTTGCTCAGATACGTATTGAGTTTAGATATCTTTGTCCTTAGTTGGACCAGTATGGCAGCTGCTGTCCTGTTAAGTGCGTTGTACATCTTGGTAGTGTGTTTCCCTGCCTTTGTCGATTTTATGAAGATGTTTGCCTGTGGTTGTGCCGTAGAACTCGTTGTGCTTCGGCTTGAAGTCCAATATCTTCGCCTTCGCGTCTACCGCCGAAATGGGATCTTAGTTGCAGGGTCAGGCATCGGTGAGGTAGCCTCTGTCGCCTTCTGGCAGCCAGGGAAGACAGGTTTGTGGATTCAGACGCCCGCACAATGCACGGACGATATTTTCGCAAACCGCCCCTCTCTTCTCTTTTGCCAAAGATCTTACTTGGATGTCCATCTTGCTTGTGCCTGCCCTCACTCAACGCCACCCTTCTAATCTTCATTATACTTTATCGTGATTCCAGAGGACGACCTGAGGTCAGGACAAGTTACTCTTGTTCAGAGGTAGGGGAATTTGATGTCTCCCGACAAGGCAGCGACAGCACGTGTGCAAATCACGCAGCCACGAATCGCCTACCTTTTAAGCCTCCCTATGGAAACAATCTTGACTATGGCTTCATATCTACCGACAGGTGATACATGCAGCCTACGTCTTGCATGCAAAGTCTTGGACGGCATACTGCTCAAAGTGTTTGCGAGGCAACATTTCACCCGTCTCTACTTGATGCCCACGTTGGACACACTGCAGACGCTAATATCCATAGCAGAGAGTGAGCGATTAAGTCGTTATGTGCATGAACTGTGCATTTGCTCTTCCATATATCAGCATGGTGTTGCTCATATCCAGGAAAGGCTCTGGACGGATCCTACCGTGTCTCGACCTCGCGTTATAAAAGCAAATCACTGTCCTTATCCCTGCACGGTACTGCCTTGGCAGTTGGCAGCCAATGATGCAGCTGACTTTGTCCGGTTCCAGGGCTTTCAAGCTCAGCTTACAACTGCCCTCCATCGTCTCCAGATCAGGCGGATTGAGATACAAGAATGGCCCAGACGTCCAACTACACCCCTCGGACTGTGCCGATTGATTCGACAAACTGGCAAAGACCCTTTCAAGGATGTTTTTCTTGGCATTAGACCTGCGTGGGAGTATACTACACCTAATATGGTCACCTGCGTAACGAATGGAGTCCTTTCGGCAGTCCTTGACAGCCGCACACCCCTGTCCTCTCTTATCATCGACAGAGTCCAGGGCGATCAGATAAAAGTCGCTCATCGATCTGGCCGTAGTCTCGACCACTTGAGGTTCTTCAAAATCAGCATCGCTCTGTCAAATCAAAAGCTCCATACACTTTTGTCTGACCAGAACAGTTGTTTCGATATCTTCACATTGATCAATGGTTCACCGCACCTTGAGCATCTTGCCTTGTACAGTACACCACATACAAGATCTTCGGGGCTACATCTCAACGAGGCGTTGCAACGCATCGATCCTAGAGGCATCCAGAAACTGAGTCTGGGCATGTTCTGGGATGCTACACCCCAATTAGTACCGTTTCTGAAAGGCTTTGATACGAACTTGCGAGACCTCGAGCTTATATTTACTGTAAGCAGCGATGAAAGCAAGCCATGGAACGACATGTTCTCTAAGCTGCGCGCTGTGCTTTCATTGGAGCACCTCCACATCGATATCGATGCTCACATTTTCGACGCATATGGGAACGACGAAATTGAATTTACACTAACTTGGCTGGCTGAGAGCATGCCGGATCATTGGGCAAAACTGGAAGAGACCGAAGAGGAAGACGGATCTGAAGAAGAGCAAGACGAAGCTGAGGAACTATAGAAATTCTCGAACTGTGCATCACATACGACTCTTGACCACCACGCCCGTCGGATGCTGCGCAGATATGCGAACGTACACAATCATGTTGTGCTCAAGGTTTTCGTACGTCGCAATGAGGACATGGCCATCCGTGTCCTGGAAGCTCACGCCGTGATCCGGGTCCAGGCCGAACGAATTCTTAATAGTGGTAAATATCATGTCGAGCGTGTCGCACGGCGAGATCATAATACGTATAGACATATGAAATCGGTTTTCCAAGATGTGTTGCTCGCACAAAACGAACTTGAATGTGACATGCTTCCGCTGCTTGACCAGTGGGAGTGTAGAGGACGAAGTGTTGGGCGGAGCGAGTGTTTGATTCTGTTGCAGTTTCGTCTGCGATGTTAAGGCATGACAGACCCAGTGCTTGGAACTTTGAAGGGCACTGCTTGCCGGAAGATCTCGAATAGCCATGAGTAAGAAGTCCGGTTATGATAACGAATGGCCCGTGTATACAGGAGGAGGAAGTCTTCCAAGCCAGTATTGACTAGTGTTCCACGATTTGGTAGTCCGTGGTCGTGAGGTCCTTGATAGTTCTATCAATTGAGCGGGTTGGGTTTGAGCTGCAGAGCCTGACAAATCAGCACGACAACCCCTTGTATGGTGTATCTGTGACTTTGACAAACATGGTGTAGACACGGTATCGAGAACGTGCTTGCGTTGCAACTGCTGAGAAGCTGGGGCTGCGGGACCTGCGCACTCGAGTCTTTCCCAGATGCAAAGAAGGCCGCCAGTACCTGGCTTCCACAGGCCACGAATTTGGGTGCGCTCGCGGTGGGGCTAGGTAGAATAGAAACCTACCGAGTGAGGTTGCGCAGCGACGTCCTTGAAGGCGTGCCGCTTGATCCAGATTGACCGCAAGAGACGGCCAGTGATTCGGCCACGGTTGAGGAATGGAGCCAGATGAGAGCTGCACAGGCTGTGGAAGATGAGACGGACATGAGGCAGCCCACCCTGCCTAACACGCGCGATACCCCGAATGTGTTCTCAGGAAGAGGTACTTGTCGCATCCGCGTTGGAGTCTACAGTAGGTGGACAAATGTCTCGCAAAGCTGCTGCCTTGGCGGCTTACGCAATACCTACCCACCCCTACGTGTAAGACTGAAGGCGACGAAATCGTACACAATGATGGAGACAACATGCAGACCATGTCCATGTCGTCACGAAGCCTTGAGGATCTGGAGGCTTCTTGGGCGCTTCTTGATAGCTTCAGTATAATTGCACGTCATGATTGATAGATCGCTCACATCAGCTCCTGACGTAGATGGCCAGACTATGGGACTTATATACTTGCTCTTATTGTATTGTAGCTTGTGGCTCTATCCCTGTCTTGCGTATGTGAGGCGCTCTACGCTCCACACTCCACACTCCACACTCCACATTCCACATTCCACATTCCACATTCCACATCCCACATTTCACATTTCACATTCCACACTCTACAGAATGCTCAACTGAGAGCAACCGCGTCAAGGCTTCCCCCGGCACTATCGGATATCGTGTTGTGGTTTGAACCGGACTGGTGTTGGAGGATATAGTAGTGGCGCCTGGGCATGTGAGCTAGAGCCCACTCGGACCTGACCCTTCACAGTCTCGCCTGGTTTGGCCGCTGCTTGTGAATGTTTTCTGCGCCTTGCGATCAATGCGCTAGGAGGCAAAGGGTGATTCTGGTGTTCTTGGCGAGTGCCTCCATGGCTTACTTCGGAGGAATCAAGACCCGTGGTCGAGCCTTTCTCTGAGTCACTGTTGTATGATTTCGTCGGATGCCGCAAAATTCCTTTGTGAATGTATCTTCCGCCTCTTTCTGCTAGTGATGAAGTTTTTGGGGACAATTGAATAGACGCTTTTTGTGTCTTCGACAACCGGATCCCGTGTGGCTCTGAGGTAGTCTGGGGTCGCTCAGGCGCCTTGCAGCGCGTAGAGCGCTCTGAAGGACTCATCTCTCGATCCTGGAGTTCCTCGATAGAGCGAACCGTCTTCTTGTCTCGGTGCAACCGCAATGCTGAGTATTGAGGAGGGTGAACTGAAGAGAAGGCAGATTCAGTGTCCGGTCTAGGCTCACAGGCAGGTAAGTTTTGAGGGGCCTTGTTGTGTCGTGGGGCGTTGTTAATTGTGTGTGAGATAATAGGAGGCGCGCGGGGAAATGGTTCGGCGATGTCTTCGAGCGTACGGCCATCCTTGGACGCTTGTGCAATTCGGTCACGTTCGAAAGGTACCAGGTTCGGACCACGCGAACTTTCGCGTGGTCGCGATTGTTGAATTGTTGGGGCCATGTCGTTGTCCGGATGCTAATTGGCAGGGTAGATCGCGAAGACACGGAGCACGTTGTGCGGTTTTCAAATTCTTCGTCCGTGCACTGTAGACGCGTGCTATTGAACCGCCACGCTTAGTGAAAGTACTGAGTTTGTGAAGGATTGTCAGGGGTTGGTTCACCGTAGTGTCCCATAAACAAGAAACAAGATTATATAAGGCAGGCCTCCCAAGCGGTAGTAGCGCGCTGTGAATCTTCCTTGAATAATCCCTCTCCAACCAACCGCTTGTCGCTATATAGCGCTGCTTGCGTTCACCACAGCCAGCCTCTCAGAACTTACTCCTTCTCACTTAGCTCCTTATTGAACATACGACTTCGTTCCACGTCTCCGCAAGTCCATCCTGTCATCTCCGGTCTATCAGATGAGTGCAAAGGTGAGGCCGTCATGCTCGCGTCTGCTCGCGTCTGCTCGTGTCTGCTCGCTTCTATCATCATCCTCCTCCTCTTCCTCGGCATCTGATGGATGCTGGATTGGTCTCGGTAGTTACAAAGATGCTGCTGCCCACCCAGACGCACCAACGTCATGTTGAGAGTATGCTCTTGCTGCGCTTGGTGCATACGAAGACGAATTGTATATGTTTCCAAACAATACCTTGTGCTGACCATATATCTCGTAGCATCCCACACACTCCTTGCGCATCCACAATGAGAATGATCGTTCTTCGCCTCTAATCGCAGCCAAAGATGCACAGCTTCACATCGAATTGCCCTCTATCCTCCCCATCACAATACCTAGCGCTGGTGCGCGGACCGGCACAAATCGTTCTGTCCTCGCCGACGTGAACACTGCTACCGGAGTACGTTCTGGGACACATGGTAGCTCTGGGGCAGACACAAACATCAAGTCTGTACTTGTGCAAAAGCCTGCTGTCCTACTTTCGAGATCCGCTCGAAGAACTCTTGTTGTTAGGAACACCATTCCCAACACCGCCATCACATTACCTGCTAGTTCGATCGCTCCACATACGACAATTCATCGAGTTCAACGCACTGGCTCGCGCAGGGTCTGTTCGAAGAAACGAATCTCGATACTGAGAGATGACCAAATCTTAGAAACTGCCGATTTGATCGGCACTAGAGAACCCGAGATTCGTTCAGAGAGCGCTACCAGAGATAGCGATGTTGTCATGGAGACTGACTCGATGACAGAAGGCCGAGTGGCTAAGGTCACCTCTACAGACCTTGAACAACAGAGACTCAGACCAGCCTCGACCAGCGTTGATTTCGACCGCTTAGTCCGATCTAGTTCCTCCAGACGCGACAGTCAGACCCGTGAGGATCTGGTAGAAGCCAGTCGCTCATACCAGAACATACAACCCGCTATAGATGCTGACGATGAACAATGGGGTACCCCGATGGAGAATGAATATGGTGAAGAGATTCTCGAGCACATGCGTACTCTGGAGAAGCGCATGCGTCCCAACCCACACTACATGGACTGCCAAGATGAGTGTCAATGGCACATGCGCACAGCTCTCGTTGACTGGCTCGTTCGAGTTCACCACCGCTTCACCTTACTGCCGGAGACTCTGTTCCTCGCGGTCAACTATGTTGACCGGTTTCTCTCTCACATGGTTGTTTCACTCGGGAAGCTCCAGCTTGTTGGTGCAACAGCCATCTTCCTTGCTGCCAAGTATGAGGAGGTCAACTGCCTTTCCATCCAGGAGATCCTCTACGTCGTGGATCATGGTTACAAGCCCAATGAGATTTTCGCGGCCGAGCGTTGCATGCTCAGCACACTCGACTTCGAGCTTGGCTGGCCTGGTCCCATGACCTTCCTTCTCCATATCGGCACAGCCGATGGGCATGATCTCGACACCAGGAACCTAGCCGAGTATTTCCTCGAGGTTGCTGTCATGGACAAACAGTTCATTGGTCTCGCCCCAAGTTTGCTTGCTGCTGGTGCACATTGTTTGGCCAGAAGAATGCTGCGCAAGGGTCACTGGACCTCGGCTCATGTCTCTCACTCCCGCTACACGTACTTGCAGGTCCGGCAGCTTGTTGTCGCTTTAATCGGGTGCTGTGAGTCTCCCAAGATCCATCATCCCGCTGTCTACAAGAAGTACGCTGCCAGCCGGCTCAAGCACGCGTCTCTCTTCGTCAGGGCCGAGATAAAGAAGGGCTTTAGTTTACCAACCTTCAAGTATCCTAGCTCGCCGAGTACAAAGCTTGGCGAGTGACATGCTGCAGGCATAAGGCAATAGCTTCAATTTTGCCATGGTTTTCATACTTCTCCTCATCCCGGCTCTTGCCGTGGTGAAGGAGAACAGAAGGGCGTTTGTGGATATATCCTTCGTCTCGGGGCGTAGAAAATTTAGATGCAATCCTAATCATCCATGCGTGGCGTTGGATGAAGTCTTGGCGTGGCTTGACAACTAATGATAACCTGGGACAACTATTGCTAGCTGACGAGTGGTCACCGTTGGAACTGAGACAATTGAAAGTTCCCGACTGATACTTTTTATGTTCGTGTTCTACATCGACCGAGGTCCTGCCTTTGCAATCTCCTCATTAGCCATATTCACTACCTTCTTTGAGGTTCTACTATGTCCGGCTCTAGGCGAGTTGTCGTTGTGAAAGTTCGTCTTCACTCTGATCTCCCTCGCCTGACGGGAGGAGATAGTATACGCTCGAGTCTATTGCCGATCAATTTCAACGCGCGCCTTCAACCATCTCTCGTACAATTCATGGTGTATCACAGCATAACGAAGGTTCCGAACGACCTCGTACTGGACGGCCTCGTACATTCACACCTCGTGGTTAACGTCTGCTCGAAAATGCTGTCAAAAAATACCCTTTCTGGTCGTACAAAAAGATCACGCGTCTATACCGCTTTTCATGGAGTACCTCGACTATGCGACGAATGCTCGAGCCATTTGGTATCAAAAAGTGGCTTGCGAAGAAGCGCCCTCTTTTGACAAAAGAGACAGCTGCTAAGAGATACAAATTGGCCAAAAAATACAGTAAATGGACTGTTACCGAGTGGTCCAATGTCCTATTTTCTGACGAGTGTTCTGTGGAGCGTGGGGCTTCTCATATGCGTAAATACGTCTTCCGCTCTGCTGGCCAACAGTTCGATCGCGACAGAGTCACCAACTATAATAAGAGCAAGGATATACGTGTTGTGGTATGAACAGTTATTTCTACAGCTGGATTAAGCGACCTTATGATGATGAGGCGCGATCCAAGCGCTGAAAAGCAAGGCTCTACAACACGCAGCTATCTACAAGTATTGAGGGATGGTCTACTACCTATCATACTCGAAACCGACATATATCAGCAAGACGGCGCTCGAATTCGTACATCAAAAGCTGCAAAGGCTTGGTTCAAGCGTAACCACATTAAATTGCTTGAAAACTGGCCGCTATATAGCCCGGATTGAATTCAATTGAGCACCTTTGGCCTCTACTCAAAGAAAAGCTATACGAGCTATATCCGGACATTGAACTTTGGCGAGGTAGCGAGGCACAAGTGGCGGAGCGTATGGAAGATGCATTGGTACACGCATGGGGCCAAATTCGCGATCAGACCGCATATAACTGTATCAGTCCAATGCCTGAACGAATTCAGGCTTGTATACGCGCGAAAGGCTGGTACACGCAATATTGACAATTCTTTGGCGCACCCAACTTATATATGAATCGCGAACATCAAAGGTACAAATTCTTCAAATTTGTATGGTATTTCCATCGTTGTTGTATCCGTCGCGTTCGATCGAAGATGAAGGGGTAGGAGGAGGGAAAGCCGCAGAGACACTCGCTTTGCAAAACTTTTGATTTAGAGAAATAGTCCCCAGTGGATCAATAAACAGTCAAGGATTGAAAGCATCGATAATGTCCCCGATACTGCCGACGGCACCTGCCCGAAGACTGCAAAAGGGCACGCTGGATTGCCATGACTCTGTGAACCATTCCACGATAATTTACCTGTCCATCGTTGAGGTTGGTTATATTCAGCTTCAGCCACAGACTCAAGAGCGATTGAAAAACCTTCTTACGAAATATACGAAAGGACCGAACTTCATGCAAATCGTCGTTGATAATAACTTAGTCAAGAAGGTTCCCAGGAGATCTGCTACTCTATGAGGATTTTCCATTTTCCACGGCCCAGAACCCACGCTCTGGTCGAACGACTGCACATCGATGTGTCTGGAGTTCCTGTCATATCTACCCACCGTGTATCTTTGTATCAATCGCTACAGAGCTCAACTCTAGTCGTCGACACAATGACCGAATCACGACCGAGGGAACTCGCTCAAGGAATTGTTGAGCAACTGTATTGCTGACCCTATCAAACCGTCCTGAATCCTGATTCGTGATTGTCCACGCGGTGGGATCAGTCTAGCAAGCCCTAGATACGCTTCAAGGGTTGTTTCGTAATTATATTAGTTGCTGCCGTCGACGTGACATCGAACGTGCCCACCACCGACTGTTATGTTGGTCATTGCATTAGTCAAACAACACACAAGTTCATCCGAGCAATCGATTGTAGCCTGCGTCTACTTTTGGCCAAGTCTGTGCAGATGGCGCTCATACTATGTCTCTCAGCAGTTTTGCTTTAGGTTGCCAACGTGGTCGACTGTATATAATGCACTGCGCAGCAAAGGTAGATAACAAGAGTCACAGAAGTCGATAAAATGGTCCTGAATGCAGCTGAAGTGGTTCTCTTGGTGCCTGTTCAAGGTCGTGTTTCAACTCGAGACATCTTATCAAGTCTCTACTTGTTTCTTTTTCTTCTGCCGTGGGTGACGCGCGAGCGACGATCTCCGCCCCACACAAGCTCGACGCGTCAGCATTGATGCAGGTTGTTTGCATAAATCCAGCCGCGTCTCACATTTATCCTTTACCCGTCCACGACCCTGGTCATTCCTCTCGACTGCTTGCATGCATACTATCTAGGTGCTTTCTCTTTTGATATAGACGTGGGCTGGATTCAAATATAGCACAACTCGCAGTTTTGGGATATCCACAAGGCGATCGAGACGAGAAAGCTATACTTCGTACTACTTTATGGCTTTCAGGTATTGTGCCTCTTTAGTAGCCTCCTCGCCCTACATCCTCACTTTCTCCACATCCCTGACAATTTTTGTAGGTCCTTGTCTGCATACAGCACACTCTCCTTTCATGTAGAGCCATATGAAAATACATTCCTTGTGGAACATGTGTGTGCACGGCAAAGTGACCGCGGTAGCCATATCTTCCACGCAAATGGTACACGTGACCGTATCAGCAACGGTCACAGACTCAAGGTCTGGTAAGTCATGGTTGGGTTTCGCTACCACGTCATACATGACTTCACCCCACGGTGTCTTTCCAGCTGTGAATCCATGCTCTTCCATGATCTTGACCTCGGTATCGAATGGACGGCTCTGGTCAGGACTGTAAGACAGCCAGCCCCAGTCTGCGCCTTCAGGGTCCCAGTGGAGGTTGTTAACGATATCGATCGGCCAGGCAGGATCGTGCATGACTACTCGACGGACGTAGCTTGACATAGCCGAGCAGAGATTTGGATAGCGAGAGCGGATGTCGCCAAAGCGTATCATGAATCTAGACATATTCGATGTTGACAAAACTACCACCAATAGTCCTGCTACATAAGAATCAGCCGATGGACTTTGACTTTGATAGCAATCGTCCTCACCTACTATGATTGGATACTGTTTAGGCAGCCCGAGATGATGCTTTGCCTTGGAAAATCTTACACAGCGCGGATATCGAAGACCAGGCAGAGGGTTTGCGCAGGCAACACCGAGACAGAGTATGAAGAAGGAGGAGGAGGAGCAGTGATACTCTTCTTGTAGTATGCACAAGACCTTTGACAAGATGCACAGTAATCCCAACATGCGTTAGCGCGATAATGTCAGACTTCAGCGCTAAAAGCTGGAACTTGTCATATACGTCAGCTGTCCGGCCTCCCATTATTTTCTATATGTTTTGCAAGCCAAGCTTTTCGCGCTAGCGCCCCGCTTGCCTGAAGCCACTTCATTGGCTCGAGCATCGAAGGGCGTATCGAAAGCTAGGTTCTCCGATGTCTCGCTTATTTATATCATCCCTCAATGGCTATCTGTGTTATATAGAGGGGAAATCTGCATAAACGGATATAACTCCTCTCTTCTGCCTAGTATGATTGCCAAAATCCTTGGGTATCTCTGCAGCTTTTGGGAGGAGGGGCTGTGTCAAGCCCTGCTCCTGTCTGGCCTGCGGTCGCCATCCTCATGCAGGTCGTATGTTTCATCCTTCCCAGCCATCTCTCTTGCTAGCTCGAACTGTGGAAGCAGTCCTTACTTTTAGAATGACAAAAACGCATCAGAGATGCAACACACCTACTCGAACCTCTGACTTCTCTTCTGTGATGTCTTCTCAAATCCCCACTCTGCCAGCAAGGCGTATTCACAAGCGACGTGTTACGATCACCCGTTGGACAAAGGGTTATCACCCGCCAAGACAGTAGGTAGGAATAGCTGTGCGCCGGTCCTCACTCGTCAAGAGAGTGATCGAGCAAGCCACACGGACAGGTTCGTAGCTCCAGCTCACTTCCTTGGCTCATGAGCTGCCAAGCAGATTCTCACTCTCGCAGAGCAACCTGTGTACATTGATTATATATCGAGTATATAGGTGGGCGGGACGACACCAGGTAGTCTCGCGTTCAATCCAGATAGTTATACCAACACTCCCTTTGGTCTACACTACTACTTACACCTATCGTTCAATACTCCTCTTCACGAGTCCAACCCGTGACCTGCGATCTTACCCGAGATAGTTGGCCATAATACGGTGGCAGATCTCTAGTAGACTTGCTCTCTGCAACGTTGATTTTGCTTAGGTACGTGTTAAGTCTTGATATGTTCGTTTTTAGCTGGACTAGTGTGGCGGCTGCTTTTCTGTTGAGAGCGTTGTATAGCTTGTTTACGTGCTTTCCTGGCAATGCCTTATCAATCTTCTGAAGATGCTTTCCTGTAGTTGCACCATAGAACTCCATGTGTTTTGGCTTAAAGTCCATGATCTTTGCTCTTGCGTATATTGCTGAAATCGGGACGCTGTTTGCAGCGTTAGGCATTAATGAGTTGGCTTCTGTCGCCTGCTGAGCAAGCTTGTTTGCTCTCTCGTTGCCTTTGATTCCTTCATCTAAGCCTAGGCTGTCATTGATCTTTACGGATTGAATACTCCGAAGAGCGCTCTAGCTGTCGGTAAAGACTCTGATCTTCACTAGCCTGTTGTGTTCGTGAGATAGGCCTTTAATGGCCATCCATATCGCCTCAAGTTCTGTTAGGTGAACGTTCGTCTCTTCAGATCTTCTTATCGTTCTTGACGCTTCCCATGCGGATGTCCAAATCCCTATACCAGCTCGTCCGTTGCGGACTGAACCATCTGTATAGAAGTCGATAGTTGCAGGCTGTTCTGCTGTCACAAGCTTGGCGGCTTCCTTGTCGAGTATGTGAACATGGGCCTTTGGGCTCCATGGTTCACATCCTACAGCAGGGATTTTCTCGGATTTGTTTGCGTTGAGTTCCTTGAACAGCCCTGCCGCTTTTCGAAGAGGTGAGTTGAAACGTCTAATAGGCTTTGTTTTAGCAAGCTTTGCGTGGATGTGCGAATCTTCTAGTTTCTGGAGCGAAATCCAAAATCTGAGTGTCTGTTCATGCAATCTTTGTTGCAGGGATGGTATCCCTGCTTCTAGGACTGCTACATCAAGCCCCATCGTCCCAAAGCCTCCTACGATGGCTTGTGCTGCAACTCTTTGTGCTCTATGGAGCGTGCCCCTGCTGATTTGGTTCGGAAGCCAAGTCCACTACCAGGGACAGGGTGGTGGGAGAAACGTGGCCTCGAATTAGGTTTCTGGCAACAACGTGGCAAGTATGGGTCTGATACTGGATAGAGAACTCGTATATGGTTCTCAGACCACACATGTGTAATTATGAGGGCTGTACCGTTCTCTTCCAGGCAATATCACGGTACAAGCTCGAATTTTGTGTTTTCTCTTTTGTTATCTCTAAGGACCTGGACCCAAACCCCCTGCAACCGTGTGGACATTCTTTTCCGATATTGTTTCTAGTAAAAATTGACGTTCTTACTCTCTCACACCTTCAAGGACCACAAGATGACCATGCAAGGCTGTGTCTTCGAGCAGAACTGTATTGACATGGTTGACGGCTCGTACTGCCATCTCCACAAGACTGCTATTCGTAAGGACGAACAATTCCCTGCTCTCGATGCCATCGTATCGAACATCAATCTTGATTGTAGAGAATGATGTACTGGTGGTTAGCACACTGAGTCAGATTTCGACGCGAAGGGGCGTAGTCGACTGCAACAGCGCCGAAGGCAGAGCATAGCCATGACCCGTCGGCTCCGCGCCATATTTATTGATGAGAGCAGCTCAAACCATACGTCGCAGAGATGTGCATTCCACTTTTCTGCAGCACATAGTTTCAAATGGAGCGGCTCGAGACTAGCGGTATCAATCCGACCAGGCGCAATCGCTTTGCAGAGCGCTACAGCCCGACAGCTTTGGCCGCAGCGGCACGAAGTCTCTCAACTATCGCGGTCTCTCTTCCCTCAGTATCAACGGTGTATCCAAACGGAGTTGGTTTCATTACGTGGAATTAGGCAATGAAGACGGGATTCTGGATGGTGGCCAAATATTCGGATATTAAGAGACTTGTGCTAAGATGTGATAACATAGTGATCATTTCGATGGTTACATTACCGAGACTTGACTGATTAGCAGATTTGTATCGTTTATGATGACAGGGAACATGCCAAACACATAAACGTAGCACGATCTGTCATTTTATCGGTGCTGAGCTTCTCTGTGCAACCTCGCCACGATATCGTCGAGGTGTGCTAGCGACCCTTTGCCAAATGAGAGACAGGTCTCCGCAACACAAAACGCCTTCGAACGGCCGAAGTCATCCAGAAGCGCGGAATAGACGTCCGACTCGCCGATTCCATCCTCGTCAAACTGTATCAGCTGGATCCCTTTCTCTACCCATCGGGCCAGACACTCGTCCATCAAAGGGAGGTCTGCATGCGGTCTTACAAGATTCATCCAGGATACCATCCTTGTCGTTTCTTGCTTGAGCGCTTTTTCTCTAAGAGCTGTGACCACTTCACGTCCTTGTTTACGAAGAAAGCTCATTCCAGTTTGCGTGCAAACTTGCATCTTGTTCTGGGCTTGATAATACAGTAGGTCAGTTGTACTCTCTGCCCTTCTGCGAGCATATGAAACTTCGTCTTTGTCATGTGCAGCGGCGCCCATGCCAAGCAAGGGCGCAGAGAAGATGAAATGAGCATCAGGACAGGTTACCCATGCCTTTGTCAACCAGAGGCACATGTCGATGTAAATTCTAGATGAAAGTGGACTTCTATCATCTGAGGGTCCGCCCGAGGCAGACGCGTTGTGTGAAGGAGGAAAGAGCGGCGGAGTTGCAGCCTTGAATCGGGAGTCTTCCACAAGACACAGTGCATCTGCTGATGTCTGGGCACGAGCCAGCGAGGGAGCGTTGGTCGGCAACGGACTCTGAAGTCCACGAGTCGGAGCAGGTTGGTGACTAGTATCTATAAGATTAAGGCGACTGATCAAAGCCGTGGAGCTCCTGCGTTTTGGTCCTTCAAAGCGGCTCCAGGGAATCGAAGGCGTTTCCGGAACGCAACTACTCGGTATGTCTACGAGGATAAAAGACTCGGGTGTGCAACTTCTTGGAACAAGCACCTGCCCACTTGAAGTGCTGTAAGGTGGAGGACATTGCTCAACTACCCCCGTTCCAGCGTCGTCGTCTCGGGCGGTTTTCCTCCGCTTGGATTCTGGTGTCGTCCTATTGTCTTCGAACAGTCCCTGAGCAGGCCAATCATTGATCTTGCCGCCACGGCCAGCATACATCGACTTAAGGTCAATCGAAGGCGTGAACAATTTGCTCTTGCTCAACGTATTCCTAAGTCCACCCAGATCTTGCTGAGCATAGGTGTTGTAATTCAGGTACACATCGAATTTCTGGGCCCTAGAAAGCGATCTGAGACTCAGGAGCAAATCTAGTGGCTGGCCTTTAGTTGCACGTGAACACTGGGCTTTTGGCATGACAACCTTGCATGATTCGTCGTGACCCAGAACAAAAGAGATACACAGGACACGAGTCGACTCTGCCGAACGTGGGTCGCCAGGAGTTTCGAGTATTGATTGGGGCACACCGTTCTCCTGGAGCTCGCCGTAGGTGAGTACCGCAGTTTCGATACGAAGGGACTCGGATGGGACTACAAGAAACATACGCCTAGGATGCGCTTTTCGAGATGCGCGGAGACGTATCTGAATGTCTAGGACAACCAAAAGCTGTCGATTTTTCGTATTTTCACCGATCCAAATGCGGAAATTTGTGTCCTCTTGATTATGGGGCGTCCTGTTTCCAAGATATCTCAGATCGGAACATGAGACCTCTGGTTTCTCACGCCAAATTGCGACAACAGCATGGTTTTTGATGGCCCATCTTAGCCTGGTAGTCTCTTCGAGCTTGCATAAGTCGATGCTGTTGATTGTCCCAGAAGTAGTTTCAGACATGTTAGTGAAAGTCACAATAAACGAAACAATACAACCTTTGCCCTATACGTGTAACGTACAGAAACCCACCCACCCAGGCTTTAGCGAGCAGCCGCTCCTGAGCAGCCTTGGCTCGTGGTGTACCAGCTGCAGGCGAAAAAGGCCCCCGTTCCCGCGCGCCGGCACACAGTCGGGCTGGTCCAGACAGAAAGCTCGCTACGAGACCTACGATCAGGTTCAGCGCGTAGACGCGGCGAAGCCGACACGTGGTCGATAGTTGCTTATGCGCGGACCAGCACACAGTCGGGCTGTAGCAGAGGATTGGAAGGACAGTGTACAAACTGCAAAGGGGGTAGATCTGCTGAGTTGACCTGGACTAACGAAAAGAAGAAAGTATGGTGTGGTAGTAGAATGTAAGGTTTAAAAGGTAGAGAGTGTCACAGTGTCACCGCGAGAAGAACAACACGCGTTTGGACTTTGAGGGGTAGTGCCCGCCAAGCAACGGCAGTTCCCGTTCAGTCTTGCTACTGTAATGTCATATCTGATGCTTATTGGCTACCGAAAATAGAGTCTGAAAATCCTCTCTCGTTGCTCTAAGGACAATCTCTAGACTTGGAAGAAAGGATTCACCATGTGACTCGACGTAACTTCTCCGGCCGTGGATGCGTCTTGTCTCTGAGTTCTTCATCCTAAGATACACGCATGTCACTAATAACTCTCTAGTCCGTACAACTATGTACGATGCTTCGAAAGCCGTTCGGAGCACCTCAACAGGAGGCCTACTTCCACCAGAAGCGCAACAAGATATTGTTCAAACACCCTGCCTATCAAGATCAACTCGGCGACAATGATCTGTTCAGTCTATGGGCGTGGGACTCCCCGTCTGGCGGATTGTGTCACGAGACTGCGCTTGTGGCCTGCGCC
>SWBH01000064.1:0-25652 GCA_024195465.1 Aureobasidium sp. EXF-8845 | reverse complement strand
GGAGGAAGTCTCTGGAATGCGCGTCAGGAATGCGCCGCAAAGTGTGGGGTAGGAACCCTGAGAACCCTAAGTTTTGGCGGGGGGGAATCTTGGAATGCGTCGCAATCCGGCTGTCCAATAGCACTAGGCACTGTCCAAGATGCGGTTGCACCGCGGGCCGCCAAGATGCCAAGTAGTGTACCAGGGATTTCTCAGCTTCCATGTTGAAGCCAGATGCCCCAGCTGAATTCTAGCGCCAAGTCTGGATCCCCATCTTTGACCTCGTGGCGGCCGGCCAAGATTTCTTAAAGCCCAACATTCGTGCTTCACAACTATGATATCTACCAACATAATTATGACGTCCACTCAAAGAGTTCCGATGGCGGTTCCGCCACTCTAGCCTTGAACGAGACGAAGCTGCTACAGTCTCGAGCGGTATACTGGAGGGCGACAAAAGGCTCAAGCACAGCGGCTGTGCGTTTCTGCGGCGGATGGGACTTAAGGTTAGCTGGCCCAAGCAATGTTCCTGACGCTAAGCCTGCGGGCCTCACTCCAAGACGGGTCGTTTCAATGTTGACCATCGTTTGGAGCTCTTCCCCTTTTGACATGAGATATGAGACTATACCTCTCACGGCAACCGGTCCTGCGTGCTCCACCACGCGCCTTCGCGAGTCTATCATATGTTTGTACGGTCAGCAGACGAGATTATGGAGATAGACTTGTAATAGATACTGATAGCTCTAGTCTCTGAGCCACAAAAGCGGTTCACTGGTTGGGGTCCGTGGACAGGGGCACCCAAATGCCCGAGCTATGATATGGTCCCATCATCATGGTCAGGGGTTTGCTACAGGTGTCGGACAATCAACTCTCCAGAAACAAGCCCTGTCATCAGTACCGTACGTCCCTCCGTCCTCTGTCCATTGTCGCAAGATCTAAAACTTGATAGCGGTAGTCGAGTCCTCAGTATCATCATTCATCAGCCATCAGCTCCACGATAGAATTGAGCCACATCCAAGATCTCCGTGGTGGCACTGATTTTTAGAGCGCATTTCGCAAAAACATAGCCGCTTTGGGGCTAGTGCGGATCCCACCTATAGTGCCACACATGCATAGGCTTGATCACATATCCATGGCTGAATGTATGGCTGAACGTATGGCACAGAAAGGATACTAGGATGATTTCTTTGGGTAACTTTCCATTCTGGAAGTATCGACACACTCAGCTACTGGAAACTTTACCAATTGCGGACCAAATGTGGCCTGAATCGTTGGCACAAGCCTTTGAGCTGAGGAAGTGGAGGCCGTGTGGCAATCGGTCGCCATCGCCTATAAGTATGGCTTCCTATCTGCTCAAATCTCAGATCTCTATAATAACGCGTGCATCGACACAATCATGATTGGCCCTAGCTTTCTGGCCCTCTTGGGCTTTTTGCACTTCATCAATGCTCAGGGTCTCGACGTGGAAATGTTAGCGGACTTGGACCCCCTTCCATCTGCTTCCATACCTGTCATCTACGTCTCATCCAAAGGAGCAGTACCAGCGACTGTCCTCACTTCCACCTACTCGCAAGCAGCGGTGCTGGCATCAATCTCATCGATCCTCGACGACCCTTCCGAGACCTTAGCTATGCTAATGTCGGATTCAAACTTTCGAACGCGGTATTCACCAACACATTTTCCATCACTGTTGAAGATGGGTTTACATTTGACAAGCACGTCATTCTAGGATCTCTCGAACTCCCCGGACTGAACTTTTATGATATCTTGGAACTCAAACCTCTCGTCAAGTTATCTTCTGATATTGGTCTGTCGGTGCAAGGTGGATCGCTGAACATAGATGATCTTGGATTGCAGTTTGTCCAGACCTCAGAGACGAAACTGGAGTTCGACCTCGTGAACAGAAGAGCCTCAGTTTCTGGCTGGGCTCCGCTCGAGCCACAAATCAACACACCTAGTGTCGGGAGCACTCCTAGCAATGTCCAATTCAGAGGTGCGATCGAGCCTGAGTTTGGCTTCGTAGCGACCCTCTTGCGTAAGTATACAGACAATTTCTTGGTAACAGCGGCTGACCATGAGTCCATATAGCTTTTTTGGGGAGCCTGAGCTTAAATCTGGAGATGACTGACGGTCTCCATGTACCTGCCATTGAGGTTGATATCTCAGGTGAATCTTTCCGCCCTTGGGATCCTGGTACGGCGCTAATCCTAGACTTCTCTCCAGACTATCATGGAGATACGAGCAACTGCATCCGCGGTTCGAAGTTCCCATCCTATGGTGCAGACTATCCAGTGAGCCTTCGAGCTTCAGCCGGTGTTGGCGTGTACTCGGACTTTGGCGTCTCAGCCGGAAAAGCAAGTTATGATCAACTGTTCCCTATCTACGTGAGTGTCGTTCTCCATCTGAACGCAAACGTCCGGTCATTATTAACCATTGCTCATCACTAGACGCGTTACTGGGACGCAGGCTCGATGTGTCTAATGCTTGCAGGCCCACAGATTGACAATCCCAATGCCGGTATCGACTGCCGCTACTGCGCGTTCTAGATCGGGCCCTGAACCCCAGTCATATACAACGATCTAAAGCACGTTACGAACGAGATAGCATTTACTCCCACATATCTCTACTGTTTTCTCGTAACTGAATCCTTAGCCTACAAAGCCAAAGCCCAATATCATGCCCGATCGTTTGATGCTCACACTCATCTCCAGTCACCGAAATCTGCCTGCAGCAGTTTGCTAATGCTTGCATCCATATCCAACAGCCTCGCGCACTAACTCAGCCTTACTCAAAGTCCTGGGAGCAGGCAACAGATCCCCTCCACTTATATCCACATCATCCTGGACAAGTCGTTTGGCTAGTACCTTCTGATTCTTCGCAACAGCATCCAAATAAGCAGCCAATCTCACACCAGCCCTAGCAATCTGAAGCTCAACGACTGAGATAGCTGATTTGTAGTAAGTACCACTGAGATCTACATTTTCAACTGCAGATTGGCCATTAGGGATCACAGTGGAACAGACATAGGCGTTGGCTTCGGAAGCCCAGCCAAGAGTGGTAGTGACTGGATCAGTAACGTCCAAGCCTTTGGTCCAGCTCGCGGCTTGGGAAGCGTAGACACCGCTTTTGACGGCAGTGCCGAGGGTTTTGGCCCAGGTTCTGGCATCAGAGAGTGCGTAGCCACCGGTGTACTTTTCAGGAATCTCAGTGTCCCAGATATGGTGCAGATTTGTCGAGGCCCCGGCGAACGTGACGTCGATATCGTTGCCACCAATTTCGAGGGCTTCATCGTGCAACGGTTGGTGAATGTCGCCGATAAAGTGAACGATAAAGCGGAGCGCGTGATTGACTTCAGTGTTACTCAAAGTTGTGGAAACAACACGCTGAGTGTAGTTTGCAATAGCACTGTAGAGAAAAAAACAGTCAGCCGCCAAAATCAGGCAAGAACAGCGTCTTGAAGAACTCACCTAACAACACAGCCCTTAGCTCCACAATCGCGGTCGTAATCTACACTACATGACGATGGCGGACTATCCTCTGCGTCGATGAAGTGGAACGGAGCGCTGAAGGTTCCAGCAGCAGTGTAGCGGTAGGTATCAGCCCACGCAGCGATACCTGCCAAGTATGAAGTACTGGTGTTGCCCAAGATATCTTGAGCCCAGGCGACTGTATGCGCAGCCATGCGGTCCTGGGCGATGAAGGCAACGGTCTCATGGCCAAGTGTACCCCAGGCGTTGGCGATAGGGAGTGCTACGCCGAGCAGAGCGGTAAAGGTGTGGATGTGAGGCATGCTGAATAGGTATGTGAAGAAAGTATCCGATGATTCCCTGAGGTCTCTGATTGCCGGGCCACATGCTCATCTTTAAAGTCTGTTCTGCAACGCACATTTCGTGCCAGGAGCTCGGCTACTCGCATCGCATATCACGGCCATGATTTTCCGTGCATACAGCACACGTATCACGACATGGCAAAATCAGGTTCCATGTTTGAGTTACACACCGTGCCTGACCAAGGCGAACGGACTTGCTGCTTGTACACCATTTCCCTTGTCAAAATAAGTAGTCTGACCATGGACCTTCCTAAAGTAGCCAACTGCGACGCACCGATCTGCATGCGTGCCCTGAAGCTTGATCGTGCTTGGCTGCGAAGATAAGCTTGGATGCTGCTTGACTGAGGAGATAGGTTAGCGGGTCGAAGTGTAACAGATATTACTGTTACACCGCTACTACTCATTAGTGATGACGAGAGCGGAGGTCGCCTACTTTGGTCTGAATACGATGTGGGGCTTGCACACGAATTAGACCAACACGTTGATAAGACCTCAGGGTAAAACGCTATCGTTATGATTCAGAATTCTACAAGACTATAGCGATGACAGCAGCAGCCAAGACGGCCAGACCCAAGTCCATCGAAGCTGCATACGACGCACCACTACCAGGGACATACGACTGCGGCGACGACCCATTGCCACTGCCCGACCCACTCTCAGCACCCGAAGTCTGGTTATAAAATACCTTGGTGCCATCCTTCAACGTGTATCCCACAAGGATGAAATCTTCTGTGATGGCGCTTCCATTCTTGAAAAGCTGTACTTGTGAAGGCGTGCATGTTTCCATGATATCCCAGAGATAGCAGGACGGTGCGTCGGATTCATACTTGATGGGAGCGCCGACGGAGATGAGAGCGGTAGAGTTACCTGTGGTCGCGTATGTGGAAAAGTTTGTTGCGGAAGCTGTGGGAGTTTGACCGGTAGCAATGTCACGGTCGAAGATGACACGGTTGAAGATCTGGTAGGTTGTTTCCGGTTGGTAGTAGGAGACTGTTTCATCTTGTTAGATATGTAATGATTCTTGACATCCAGTGTGACTTACCTTCATGCCCAGCCTGGAAGATACGACTGAATGATAGGTTACCGTACTGTCTTGTCAAACCACCAGTATACGAAGCATTTGTTGCCAACTTAGTGTACCCTGCTTTTCCAAAAGCCGTCGAGATGCTGGAATTGATGGCGAGACTGATAGCTTCACCGCCGAACCCTGGAAAATGGAGTCAGTTGTGCCTAGGCATACCGAGAGGAAAGGACTCACAGTTGCACTGATAGTCACGATCCCCATACAACAAAGAGACCTTGACACCGCGATCAAGCATCTGACCAAGGATAGCAAGACCATTGCCTTTCATAAAATCGCCCGAAGCCTCAAATTCCTGAGCAATGACCGCAGAGAAGCCTGTGAAGTTGAGAGGGACACCAAGATCCGCTTGGACTGTCGCATTATTCAGATAACCAGCCGCCCAACGTGGGGGGAAATTATGAATGAATGGCGATGCAATATCAAAGTGGAATGCCTGATGGTGGAGGTCAGCTCAAGATCATCTAGGTTGCATCAAATGAACACATACGTCGTAGCCCTCGATATTTCCCAATTGAGTCTCTCTGGCGACAGCATTGAAACAGTACTCGTAAGCACGATTGCAAGCTTTGTTCACGTCTGTAACATTGCCAAACCCAAAGGGGTTGAGTCTCTGGTCTACTGCCCTACAGGTCTTGATAAGGTTCAAACACTCAGGTAGTGCCGCCATGGAAGAAGCGTATGTGGTGTCGTTGAAAATCTTGATGCCGTAGGTATTATTAGCAGCCATGACAGGATAGAAAGGAATCTGAGTCTCGGCGTCGATGCAGGCATTGATCAGGCCAAGAGACTCAATAGTCAGCATTGTCCCGTTCAGACTGCCAGAACTGATGCGGTCATTCTGCTTGTAAAAGTAGTCGGCAAAGGTGGGCAACCAGTGGCCTCCATAAGACTCTCCCCATATGCTAAACTTTTGTTTGTAACCAGAATAACCTGGGAAACTACGCATCTCTTAGCAGTTACTTGATACTAACATAGCAGTTGATCTTACTCTTTCATCCAAACCTGCATGAAGTCCCACATGGGTGGAGCGGCAGCTAGAGTGTTGTTGGGTGCTGAGCTCTTGTTTCCCGAAGAGAACACACCAGCAAGTGAAGTGTCGTTTTTGGGGACTTGTGCCGGCAAGACCGCAAAGGGTGATAAGGCTTCATAGATGGTACCGTTGATCAGTGTGTCGTATGAGAAGCCAGTCATTACCGGTTGATCAATGTACAGCATGTTGACCTTGTCGTTCCAAGACCATGGATTGGTGACAGCGTCTCTCGAGTTGTTCAGCAAGTTGCACGGGCCATTCTCATTCACAGCAGAGACCGAGGTTGGTGCTCCAGGACCTCCTTGTAGCCAGAGTGAGAGAGGTGCATTTGCAGGATCATTACGAGCCTCGAAGAACCAAAACCAGGTGTGAATTGGATAGTTGCGACCCTCTTCAGGTGATGGAGGTAGATTGACATAACCACTCCATCCTCTGACACCCTCGGTGGTCTCACAAATAGTGGTCTGTTTGAACGATATGGACGCGCCAGGGTAAATGGTCGAGTTGATGTATGTCAAGCCCTGGGGTGTCGGTGGTGCTTGAGCAAAAGTCTTGACAGCGCACAAAGTCGTGGCAGCTGCCAATCCACAGCAAAGATTGTGTCCAAACATGGGAGCGGTTGTTCAGAATGCGGTGATAAACGATTGCACGAAGCAAGCAATAAGGCGAATTGAGGACAAATAGGAACGTCACTCTCTACCAGAGCTCTGAAGAACTGCTATTTTGAAGAGCAGCTGGAAACCCATCTTTATAGCTTATGGACAAGTGGTTGGGTTTGGCCAATGCTTTTTGTCCTGTCCAGCATGTATGAAGTAGCATTCGAGGCTGAGTGTGTCAGGAACGAGATCGGCAAAGGATTAGATCCTCAAGGATGTCGGGTTGTTGGTCTTGGCTGTAGTTGATTGGTGCCCTCGGACCACACCTCCACTGGTCAGTTCGGACTTCGATCACTTGTTATGACTATGAACAGAGGCAGTCTGCAG
Organism: Aureobasidium sp. EXF-8845; assembly: GCA_024195465.1. NCBI lineage: Eukaryota > Fungi > Ascomycota > Dothideomycetes > Dothideales > Saccotheciaceae > Aureobasidium > Aureobasidium sp. EXF-8845. The sequence continues at coordinate 18,750 of SWBH01000064.1, read as the reverse complement.
TGTTTCGAGGCGATCCAGATAGTGGTGTGGGGACGCAGTTGTTTTTAACCTTAATCGTACTCAACCTGACCAATGAAGGAGGCATGCGAGAATTTTGTGATGGGAAGAATTGATCCTTTTCTGCATGCGCTCAGCCATGTGTAGCAAAAAGTCAACACTTGGCGGACACTTCAATCTGGCGGCATACCGTAGGATTGGGATCCTTCATTTGGTTGTTGAAGATCACTTGAGCCTATTAGCTAACATAGCCTGGAAAGAGATCATCAATATTCGTTAAGCAATTATACATAAAACTAATCGTCGTCAAGGTCATCATCCCACCCAAGAGTGGCATATATATTGTCAGGCGGATCCTTCGATATATTCTCGTCAGCACTATGCTGTCCGGTCGAAGCGAATGGATTTCCCGAATTCGCTGTCGCAGCAACCTTTAGCGGTGTCACTGCAATACTCTGCTTGGCCTTGGCCTTGCCAAAGTTCAGTGGTGGGGTCGGTTTGCTTGGGGTGATGCTAAACTTTGGTCGCTGCGGCTTACTCGGTGTCTTCAACAGAGTCGGACTCTCACGCAAGGGTGAGGAATCTCCTCTAGTTTGTCCCACAAAGCCTCGATGTTGTTCCTCATCATCCGGAGAGGTGTCGGGTAGCGCAGTGAATGTCGCTCGAGGCTTCGAAGGGGTCTCAGCAAGCGCGTCTTTGTGTCGTGGCCTGTGATCTGTAGCAGGAATGGCATCATCATCATCAGATACTTCATTGACTGGAGAAAAGTGGGCAAAAGATAAGGACTTCTGCTTGATGTTGGACGAGGGGACCATTAAAGGACCTGAAGAGTGAACTGCTGGGCGTGCGAAGGAAGGAGCTGGGATGTGGTGCGGTGTTGCGGCAATAGCAGAGGTTTTGTGACCGTTCTTTGGAGTGGCGGCGACCTGGGCAATTGACGAAGACTTTCGCTTATGCAATGGTGGCCTCGCTCTACCCTCAGCCATGCGTTTTCTCTGCTCGACGGCGTCCACAAATTCTCCTGAGACAGCAGCACGACTTGGCTTCTTCAAGGCCGAGATGGCATCTTTGAGCTTTTGCTCAACTTCTTGTTTCTTCTTCGCCTTCGCTTCGTTGGCTGCAGCGATGGCACCAAAGTCGACTTCTCTCTGGCGCAAGCGGTGTTTCTCCAAGACGTCACTCTTTCGTGCCAGAGATGGCTGGCTGTCTCGTCTGGGAGGAATCGAGGACATGTTTAGCTCTGGAGTCTCTGACTTGACAGGCATGACTTGCGAGTCGGTAGCTGAGCGACTGAAGGAACGGGGGGTCTTGGCAGATTGAGAGAAACTTTCTGTTGCAACACGGGCAAGCGGACGACGGGCTTTCTTATCGGTTGTCGTCTTGATGTCTGCTTCAGAGAGCTTACGACTGAGCTTGGGCTTGGTGTTTGTGGAAGCACCTGGACCGCCGAGCTTCTTGTTGACGAGAGAGGCGTGCTCATGAGTACGAGACATGTAGAAAGGTATGACAACATCAACACAGAAGCTGTGGAGTTGGTTAACGCCATCTTTGGCCGTCTTGTCGGGCTGAGGTGCATCTCCCAGCAGATCGGCGCTGTGCAAAGAGTGCCAGATGCAGAGTCTGTCCACGAGCAACTCCAAGCTCGTTGTTATGCTGTCACTCTTCTTGCTCCTCGATAGCGGTGCTTCTTCCTGCGTCTTGAAGTCAGGAAGCGCCTCGAGACTCAGAATCTCGAGTACCAGAACGACCTGCATGAAAGTTTCTCGGGTCCGGAGTTGTTGGCTCTTGCGCTTGAGTGACTGGTCAGCCGTCTCGTCAGGTGGCCCAGAAGACTCATCCTGGTACCACCACTTTGCAAAGAAATCTGCTTCCCCCGGGAGCAAACCGTACTTGTCTGGCTTAAGCTTCTTCTTGCGCCGTTTCTTCTTGGTAGCAGGTGTGTTGTCGTGATCCAAGTGCTGCGAGGGCAGCTCTTTCATTAGCTCGGGAAACTTATCGCGATACTTCTTGTCGGCTGTAGAGGACGAGAGGATAAGACTGCGCAGGAACTGCACAAGATCTGGTAGAGAGGCGCCTTGGACTTGGCCTGTCGTAAAGGCGGCTCGCAAGCGGGACAGAGGGCCCTTGGTGAAGAAGGCGAGCGGAGTCTTGGAGAGGTAGAGCGTGTCGAGGTATTGTGAGAGGAAGCGATCCAAGAAGTCTTCGGCAGTTTCGCAAGTCTCGTCCGGAACGGCGAGCTGGTCGAGTGATTGTGAGTCGAGATGAGGCTCGAGCTGCAGTGTCGACTCGGCCTGTGGTGGGACACGGAAGCAGAGTGTCAGGCGGGGTGCCTTGCGGGATGTGTTGTGCGGCGTTGGTTGCACTTCGGCAGGCTGCCACCAGGAGAGGTTCGATGCATCGAGTGGCGGTGATGGCAGTGGTGCAACGACAGTCGACGTCGATGAGACGAGTGCCTCGATATGGAATATTTGCAGCCAGGCAGCCAACTTGCACAGTGCATACCTCTTGTGGCCGACTCTTTCTACAGCGTACAAGGACTGGTCGGGAACGGATTCAAGACGAGCGACAAGGACGAGTGGAGAGCATTGGGCGTCATGGTCGAGTTGTGGTAGGTTGGCCGAGAAGATACGGGTGGGAGTGTCGGAGTTGTCGATGTAAGTCAAGGGAAGGGTAGCGCGAGGGAGAGTGCGGATGATGCGAAAGGAGAGAGGCTTGTCATTGTCGACAGACTGCAGAGAGTTCAGCAAGGCTTTTGACCATGATCCCTTGGACTGTGATCAGGAGTGGAGATTGAAGCGTACTTTGACGACAAATGATTGGGTTGGAGAAGGAGCAAGAGAGGATTTGCTCGGCGGAGGCAGGCGACTGTCGGGAAAGGCCTTGTGCAAGGGGACGTTGGCTCTCGGTATAGGCTTTGTCAGACGAGTAAGCGCTCTCATTGTCGGATCATCCCCATCTCGCTTGCGTTTCCTAGACAGGAGTCTGTCGGCGAGTATGTTGACAGGAGCAGTGGGGATATCCGTAATCGACCTGGAAGGATGGACGGCATTATTCGATATTGACATGGTATTCTCATGGCAGAGAGCAACAACTCGTTTCACAGCGTCATCCAAAACATTCAATCTGCGGCTCTGTCGCGCCTGCTCGCGTCGGCGTCGCGTGCCACATAAGCTTTTCGTGCACAGACCACTATCACTTTCCTCCTGATCCTCTTTCTTGATTCTTCTCGTTTACTCCAGCCATCTTTGCTGTGAGCATCAGATGATCGGAGCTTCCTCCTCGTACGGTAGCAATCGCTATGATTCCCCAACTCACATGTAAGGTAGGCCATAGGAGGCATGATCTGATAAAACTCCGAAAGTGCCCATCTCACTATCTTCTTCCCCGCATCCTCTCCCGTCTCCATCGTCATGATCATGAACTGCTGCAATGTCCAAGTCTCTACCTACTATTCTATCGATCCTTTGTAATACACATCTTAGACATCCTACACATATCTCTACTGTTTGCATGTTCCTGGAAGAATACCTATACCTCATCAGATCCGACGCATACCTTACACGTGCTCCAGCATAGCAGCTGAAGCCCGTCGCATTATCAATCCGAACACCTACAAATATCATAACCAACCTCATCATGCACACAACAAACGACGAAGCAGTACCCACCCTCCCAAAACTCCTCCAACTCCCCCTCGAACTCCGCCAACAAATCTACTCTCACCTCTGTCCTGCCCGGCCAATCTCCAATCCTCTCCCCACAGTAGGGATAACAAGTCTATCCCACCAACCACCCCCTCTATCTCTTCTCCTCACCAACCACGCCATCTCCCTCGATATCCAATCTTATTTCTACTCCATGGCAAGTTGGAAACTCATCGCCAGCCATGCATTCAATTTCTACCGTATCGATCCTACCCTGGCAAACTTGGCTGCTAGCAAATTATTGATGCGACTACAGCGGGTAGAATTGGTGTTTTGGTTTGATGGGGCGTTGTTGAAAAGTTATCCTTCGCTGAAGACGGTGACGTATTGTCAAGAGATCAAAAAACGAGCGATCAGGGCTTGTGAGATTTTGGCTACAGCGCGGCAATTGAGGGTTGTGATGGTGAGTTGGGTGGATACGACTATTGAAGAGGCGATAGAAGAGAAGAGGGAGGTTTTGGATGCTTTGAGGTGTTTGGATAGCAGAGTCAAATTTGAAATTGGGGTTTTGGAGTGGAGTGGTGCACAGGCTGGAATCGAGAGGGAAGAGTTTGAGAGGAGGGTCAAGGGATATATCCATGCTGTGCATACTGTTGATGGTTAAAGATGCTGTGCTAAAGAGTTTGCCCTCTTGACGATTGACGACTCATGATACTGTTCTCGACCCTTAGATATCTTATAACTTGCGAGTCTTCGCCATGCATTCGAAGCATCGACTCAACTTTGACACTGATCACACATTTATCTCTTTACTTCACATATGTTCTTCCATTCATCTTACATCAAAGCTCCACGGCAACAGGTCGCAGCAAGAAACAATTCAACCGCCCGGCTTTCCCAAATAGGCAATCCCAGGCTTTCACAACCCCACCATGCACCCCGCTCTTTCTTCCCCCACTCTCCTTGTTGTGCTTCTCGGATTCTTACCCCTCTGAGCGAACACCCGGCAAGACCCAAGACCTTGATTGAGGCTCAATTTCCGGTAGCCAAGTCGGTACATACATAGCTATGTAAGCAGAAAGCTCCCCATTTCTGTCATCCTTCTTCACTTCCTGCTTCTTCTTCGTGACACCCTTGCAATCTTTACGCAAAAGCGACCACTCCCCACACCTTCAACATCAAAGGCAAAGGAATCACAAAACTTCACAATGGCAACAAAACACTTCTTCCCAGATACCTCTTCCCTCGTGGTCCGCGGCCTAGAATCCCTCGTGGCCAAAAATCCCCACCTCGCCCTCGACGCCGCAAACAAAGTAGTATACCTCCCCACCCACTCAACCTCCAAAGTCTCCGTCCTCTCCGGCGGCGGCGCAGGCCACGAACCAGCATGGTGCGGCTACGTAGGCCAAGGTCTGCTATCTGCAGCAATCAGTGGAGAGGTATTTGCTTCACCTAGCACAAAACAAATCATGGCTGCTGTGGAAAAGGTACCGAGTGAGAAGGGTGTTATTTTGTGTATAACAAATTATACGGGTGATAACCTGCACTTTGGTCTTGCCAGGGAGAAGGTCGCGGGGAGTGGGAGGAAGGTGGGGATGTTGAGGATGACGGATGATGTGGGATTGGGAAGGGAAAAGACGAGTAAACTTGGGAGAAGAGGCTTGGCTGGAAATATGTTTGGTGAGTTCAGAAACACAAGAGAGAGAGAGAGAGAGAGAGAAGGAATGGTGGCTGACAAGAAAATCAGTGCTCAAACTCTGCGGTGCTGCTGCAGAGGCAGACTATGACTTCGATACTTGCTTTGCGATTGGCGAGAGTGTCAATGGCCATTGTGTCACCATTGGGTCGTCGCTGGATTACTGTCACATCCCTGGACGAACGCATCACGAAAGCCTACCTGAAAATATACTATCGGTCGCCCAAGGCATCCACAACGAGGCTGTAAGTTGGCTCAGTCCAGACACTAGACACAACTGACACAAAGTAGGGCCTCTACGAAAAAGAGATTCCTCCACCAGACGAACTGATCCAGGAACTCTTGCGCTACCTGCTCGACGAGAATGACAAGGATCGCGCGTTCGTCAAGTTCACATCGGAAGATGAGGTGGCACTGCTCATCAACAACTTCGGTGGTCTATCCAATCTCGAACTCGAAGCCTTGACATCCTTGACCATCAGCCATCTCAAGTCAGACTGGAACATCACGCCCACAAGAGTGTATGCACAGCCTTTCGAGACATCCCTCAACGCACCTGGCTTCAGCATCTCTCTCCTCAACCTGAGCGGTGTGGCAAGAGAAACAAAGACGGAGGAAGATACATTGTACGCGTTGCTGGACAAAGACACAAACGCGCCAGCCTGGCCGAGGAACTCGTATGGTCAAGCGCGAGTCGACAGTCCAACACAAACAAGAGCCTCTCTTTCCGGACACGAGACTGTCTCTTTCGGACCCAAGCTGGACGTGGCCACACTTGAAGGGGCTCTCAGAAGCGCTTGCGAAGCGGCTGTGGCAGCAGAGCCCGACATTACAAAGTGGGACATTGTCATGGGCGATGGCGATTGCGGCGAGGCGGTCGAGGGAATGTGCAAGGGCGTCCTCTCACAGCTTTCGGCTGGACTTGTCTCGCGACACGAGGGAGCGTTACTGCCGATTCTGGACGAGATTGAGAGCGGAGTCGAAGAGATTGGCGGGACGCTCGGTGCTATCATCAGCATCCTGCTCGCCTCGTGGACGTCGGACCTCAAGAACACGTATCGCGCCGACTCTTCGCTCGCATTCAACGAGCAGGTGGCTGGTCGCAGTGCGGGACAAGCATTGAAGAACCTACAAACGTACACACCGGCGCGTGTGGGTGGACGAACGGTCATGGACACGTTGATCCCCTTCTGTGAGACCTTGTCGGAGCGAGGTGATCTGAAGGCAGCTGTAGCTGAGGCGGTCAAGGGAGCCGACAAGACCGAGGGCATGCCGGCCGTGTACGGTAGGGCGACGTATGTTGGTGACAAGATCAGCGAAAAGGACGTCCCCAGGGATCCTGGCGCCTATGCCGCCTCGGTCTTCTTGCAGGGCTTGTTGAAGGGACTCAAGGGCAAGCTGTAGACTAGTCAATTGTATTCGAGTCTAGTGTATGGACAGTCTTCCATCTCTTTCTCGTCTCGTCATGTTATGCGCTATGCTTGCGGCAGGGTATCCGTGTTTGCCTCTCCTCTTTCTATTCTTACAAGTCGTTTATCCTTCAGGCCCAATTTTATTTCTTGCCTCCTTCCGGCGTCTTCTTGGTCGTATCGGCAGGTATAACGTGTCCAGCAGCGGCAGCAGCAGCCAGCGCTCGTGGTGTATTGTCATAACCCAGATTCTTCATCTCGTCGGGAGCCATAAGGTTGTTGTCCATGCGACATTGAAGATAGCTCTTGCTCAGCATGCGACACTCGTCGTCGTTCATTCCACGGTGTGCGCGCAGGCAGCGTAGGTATGACTTCATGATGTGTTGGCACTCGGCATCATGGTCGAGAGGGAATGAGCCGCGCTCGGGTCTGCAGAGGCGCCGTCAGCGAGTGCGCAAGAGCGAGGAGCGAGTTGGCGCAAGATCGTACGGCGTAGGTTTTGCGATGACTTGACGTCCTCCGGGTCCGCCAAATGTTGACATGTTGCTACAATCTGCTATGTGTTGAAATAATCAAAGAGGGAAGGCGACATGCTTGGCTTGTTTTTGACGGCGGAAGTCACGATGCCTCGGACGCCAGGGTCTTGACCGCTACATACTTTGAACGCTTGTGTTTGACTCTTCCATATCGCTCCACGCCATCATCTTTTGTTCGGAAGCTACTCGAGGTCGCCCCCACCGATGTGTTCCTCAAAGCACAGAACTGCGAAATGATAATGGCCATGGTAGTCTTATTGGAGGGCGTCCTGGCGGTTGTATCGCATAGCAGAATCACGCTTTAGAGCTTATCTACACATCAAGAGCTAGCAAACATATATTTCGACCACGTTAATTATCTACCCGACAATGTTCTGAATTTCTCTCTGGATGGAACCTCGCTAGCTTCATCACGGCGCATGAACGAGCAATCGAACCTCACGGTCAATCTTTGGAACTCGAACACAGGCCTAACACTGTGCGCACTAGTCATCCAAAACATGTCTCTGCAAGGTCCCTTGGCGTTTTCTTCTGACAACAAGTTGATTACAAACAGTCAACAAGTATGCGAGTTTACAGGAGCCCTTGGATACATAGTCATGCTTGTCGACATAGCCACAGGACGTGAAGGTGGACTATCTTCTTTTCTACGGGCCGAACCGCAAATGCTCTCGTTCATTGAGGAAAATGGGCGTTTGCTGTGTTATACTATCCGTGGGGTAGAGATTTGGGATGTGGCCACATGTCACCTCTCTCGAATCTACGAAAGTTCTTTCCCACCACTCGACGTTTCCGAGCGTATATCTAGGCCCCATGATCCTATCGTTATGCTTACGCATGATTCCATGATCGTCCGAGCTACCCGTAAGGAGATTGAAATGTTCGATTTGCAGTTGAAGATGAAGAAGGCGTCACTCACGCTATCGGGTTAGATCTATCGCGTGGCGTGCGTACCGAGTACGAGGAAGATAGCCTTCGCAGGACGCAACGGCTTGGCAGACATCTGGGACCCATGGACTGACGCTGTAAGGATTTCAGACGTGCAGCTTGATCATCATCTGTATGCATTGTTCTCAGATGGCAAGGTCTTGTGCTACGGGGGCGTATACGGCCAGATCCTGTGGCGGTACATAAACGACGAAGACCACGGTGATTTTGATTTGAATAAGTAGCACAGCTGGACTAAAACCACTTCAGATCTTGATATCACGTGTTTAGATTTATACCGGTCTGTATCTCAATCGCACAGTGGGGATGCTGTTCTTGGCGACTGCTAGGTGTGAATGATGTGTCGGCTACCATCTGAGCATCTTTTCCGGCATGAGTTGTTGATCGCGTTTCCAACGATTTTTACTTGCACTGACAAAGGTGCCAAATGACCTCCCCAGGCATGGTGGCAAACGCGACGGAGATGGTAATGTTTCCGTCCCGAGTCAAATGTCGATGTTTACGAGTTTCATCAAGAACAGTCATACAGTATGTCAGATTTTGGCATCCAGGACCAAAGATAACATTGCCACAACATGGTATGAATGTATGAGAACACACGTGAACAGTTCGAATCTCAACATCTGAGGCCCTGGGGGCGGGAGCCTGTAAAGCGCAAATGAGATTCAAGACACTGAGAACATGATTCTGAAGGCCTAATCCACTGCCGGTATTATAGAACAGTGAACGTAGAGGTAACGGGGCTTTGGTGTCAGATCGATATGGATGTCTTTGGAAAGTTGTAGTAACGTTGACGCCAGCCGATACCCAGTCTCTTCGTGAGTCATGTATTTCAAGCTCCGGTAAGATCTCAGACAGTTTGAGCAGAAGATCGCTTCCAATTCTGGCGTCTCAAACTCAGAAGCTGCATGATGGCCGTGGAGATCAGAATGATGATAGCGATAATCGACACAGCAAAGACAGCTTTGTTTAGACTGCAGACGAACCGTAAGTATGGAACCCTGCCTTCTCGACCGCGGCTGCTGGGAGGCGTGCTATACGAAACTCCATTTCCCAGGGGTGTATGGAGATATCCATCGCAAGAAGATGCGCTTTGTCGAGTTAAGACAGAAATAGCCACGAAGCTACCAGCAAAACAAACATCCAGAACAATGCTGATCACAGCGAGAATAGGACGGTAGTTCAGACAACAAGTCATAATCGTATTTATCAGGGTATAGAGAACGGCAGCGCCCGAGATTCCTTCAATGGCTTTATTCCAAGCAGAAATACAAGATCCGTCCAGAGTTAGAGATGAGAGAAAGTAGCCATAAATACCGACGATGGTACCAGCGGCACATAGACAGAGTGGGTAAAGTATTGCTTTTGCTAGTCGATGAGCATCGAACTTTCCCATTCGCATGGTCGAAGATTACAGGAGATCTGCGGAGGATCGAAAAGCAGCAATGTAGTCTGTAGGGAGATCAAAGTCAAATCAGAGGAGTATTGTATTTTGGATCAGAACGAAGTTTTCAGATCAGCCTGGGAGCGATACCTCATATACCAGTGTGTAGAACGATGACACAAACAAGGCGCATCATGGGATTGATGTAGTCTGCCCAGACTAGAGCCATGGCACATTCTTGGCAGAAGGATTGATGCTAAGCACGTTTTTGCATAGCCACAGATGTGGATGAACTTATACCTCGAAGCGATCAGACCGACGCTGATGACTCGAAATCGATCCTCTACGGTCATAAATAGGTAAATGCATCGTAAGATCACCAAGCCCAAAAAGATCGAGGATGATGCATCTATGTTCTATAGATAGTAGGTTATAAAGATGATCTAGACTTTCTGTTTACGATGATCACTCTTATGATATACCTGTAACGACTGCCTGTGTATGGCCTCCTGATCTCAAGAAGCGCTCCCAAACACATGCGTGAACAAGAAAAGCATTGTTGTGAATCTAACGACCCCGATCCATAAAACGAAAACGAAATATATAATCTAAATCTTAATCTAAGTTGCCTTGCGGACTCTACCATGCTTGTACCAAGTCGCTAAGTATATCAATACAGTATTGGTAAAGCAGAAAATAATGCAAAGGCCCAAATCTCTCCATCTCTTGTCGTATGAGTAATCCATAGTAGCAGCGTAATCATCTCCAGTTGAGTAAACACAATAACCACAGTTCGAGGTTGCACTAGGATTACTCAGATATCCAGTAGCCGTGCTCAAGAAGTCCGCTGCATATTCCGCGCACGTTTGGCCAGGTCTTGGGTCAAAGATGGTTAGATCTGAATCGCGGCATTGAACTTGGACGCCGTGGAGAGTGTCTTCGACGTGTCCACCTAGGAACCACCTCACTGGGTCCAACCAGTATAGCCAGTACCTGTAGAAGGTGTTGAGCGAAGCATGAGGCACAAGTGTGCCAGAGAAAATCATCAGAATATTCCAGAATAGCGAGTTGGCGAAGCCGGACGTTTGCATGTTAGGGAACACTGCGCTGACCAATTGATTCCATGTTGTACCAAAGTATGAGATCAAAAGCCAGATGAAGTAGCTGTATCCCGCTATGGTAGAAGAATTGGGGTATCCGACCGTCCAATAAGATACGAAGAAGATCAGAGTAAAGTTCATGATCTGCCACGGAACCTCGACCGCGATGAGAGCAGTTGTCAGGGCCCTGTAGTCGTAGATGCCGTTCTTTTCTCTTGCCTCGAAAATGGACCATTTGGCATACCACTGAGTCTGGATATCTGGTGCCAGAGCCTGGACGACCCAGATAAGAATCAGGACACTGAGAACATAGTTCTGGTTGCACCGCGTGGCTCAAAGATTCCTGGACATTCATCTGGCGCAAACAACATACGTATCAACGGCGTGCTGCCTAGACCGCGTCAGGCCTTCTGTATTGCCGTAACACCTTGTACTCAGCGCTCAACTACACAACGGTCTTACGAAACGACGCTGAAAGATTGATTGTTACGAGAGGTCAATGTCAGCTCCATCTAGTAAACCAAGCTCACCCCTACCTCCGGGTCTGATCATCACTCGTACAGCGCACTGAGTGTCGGATCGCAGCATCATACGACGACTGAGCAGAGTTCCGCACGACTTCTTGCACACTCAAGCTAGCATGGAAGTCGACCACCCGAGCGGCGTAGACCGCTATCGTCATGACCGGAAACGGTTCATCCGAAGCTGCGACACATGTCGGACGCGCAAGGTCAAGTGCGATAGGAACACTCCATGCCAGAAATGTGTTACATCTCAGTATGATTGCACCTACAGCAACGCCCCATATCCTAAGCAATCTGAGCCTCGTCCTCGTTCCATCAAACCGAAGTCACATGCATGTCCGGCCGATAGTGCTTCTACTGATTCTCCAAGCTCCAAGGCTGATGCGAATGAGAAACATCGGGAGTTGCGTGCCGGAATCTCAGCTTTCAATTCCAAAACACAGGCCTACCAGTTCTATGGCCCTTCATCACATTTCTCTTTTGTGCAACGTCTACATCAGAGGATTCTCAGACAAAGCAACAAGCCGATGATCAGCATGCACAAAACGATACCAGAGGGATTGCAACGCTGGGGCGTACATCACCAGATGTTCCCTAAGCATGAAGAGCAAGCAAAGAATGATCGCCGGCTACCTGAAGGCAGTGTTCTACCTAGAGATGTTGGCGATGATTTCATCAAGAAATACTTCACGGTGGTACACCCACAGGCTCCTATACTCGATGAAGCCGATGTTTTCAGAATCTGGGGAGAGCTTTTTGAGATCAGACGCTACACACAAACAGCCATACAGCAAGTTGCGACCGAGAGATCAATCTTATACATGGTCCTTGCAGTTGGGGCTTGCCTTTCTGATAGATGCGAAGGAAACTACTGCGAGCTTTGGGCAGAGCTCTACTTTGAGCGTGCCTGCAACTCGGGCGAACCAGTCCATGAGACTTCCTTGGGCAATTGTCATGTGCTTACTCTCAAAGCGATTTATTCGATGCAGATAAGTCGCACGAATTGGATCTATCTGTAAGTGGACACGCTCGCCAGTTCCGAAATTGTCCTCTAACAGGCATTATTCTAGTTATATGGGACAAGCCGTTCGATCAGCAATGGCTCTGGGACTCCATTCATCTCAAGCTTTATCGAGTCACGCGGCCGATTCCAACAGATCTCGAGCAACCTTTTGGACCATATACTTCTTGGAACGTATTACATGTTTGCATCTCGGACGACCAACTTGTTTGGTTGATAACTACATCGATGCTCCCTATCCAGAGGACGCGACTGATGTATCGGATATCGATTCGAAAAGCAGCTACGCTTACGTTCGAGCTATGACCGTTGTTGGCAAGATCAGTCATACTCTACTGATGGCAGCATATAGCCCGAAATCTGTCAAGACAGTTCAGGAGTTGCCAAGAATGAACCAATTGAACAATCAATGCATTGCCGAACTGCAGCGGACCTCCGATTCCCTTCCTCCAAATCTCAAGTTTTTGGTCAAGCAGGTTCCCATTGGTCACAGCTGGCAGGAAGTACAACGAACCTCTCTGGGTATGACTTATCATCTCGTTCGTTTGCTAATATTTCGTCCTTCGCTCATCTATGCTTCCTTCTTCCCATCACTGGCGGCAGCACAAGAAAGCATTGGCGACATGATGAATCTCAAAATCAATATCGAGAACTCCATGTCTTCTGCGAAAATGATTATTGAACTTGCTCACGACTCGTTCTTCCGCCGATGTCCTCCACTCTGTCGGGACGGAAATCTGGCGTCAGCAGTTGTAACAGCTTGCCTTACATTGTTGTTCGATGTTCTGGACGCAGAGACTACGACCTCGCGCGCGAACGAAGTTTTCGGCTTTGTTGACAAGGGCCTTGAGTGTCTTCGAAAAGCAGATCACATTGGGTCAACGACTGGAAGCGCTATCAGTATGGAAGTGATGAAGATAGCGAAAGATGCTATCTTTGCCAACGAGTTTGAGGCTGCTCTTCTGCCAGAGTTGTCCCACAATTTTGCTTGGTTGAATGATGATATGCTATGGCACCATGATCAGATTGGTTCAGGGGGCGGTCCATCAGCTTATGGTATGCTTGGCAATATGGGCTTCAATGAACCCAGTCAGCTACAGCCAGCACCGACTGTCGTTTCTAGGGCCGCGAACTCCAAAAATTCGCAGCAACTCATAATGGATCTCATGGGAGAGAGCTTCCGTTTCTCAGGCAATAGTTATGGAGGGTCCTACATCTGAACCTGGCCCCGCATGATACTGCTACGATTATTGCACAGTTGCGATGGGATTCAGGGTACGTAGATCGGGAGAAAGTTCCATGGATATGCTAACTAGGAGTTGAGAAGTGAGAACAACGTCAACAACAATAGTTGCCCAACCCTCTTTGCCTGATCAATAACCGTGACGCACGAACTCGCCTTCGGTAAAATTCCACAACTTCTCAGCCAACTGTCGGTCTTGTGCGTACTTGCTACCAGCTACCGCTTGCCCGACCGGTTCAAAGTAGTAATTCTTCCTGACCTCTTTCTTGTCGGTAGTAGCGGCCCGAAGCGTGTTCCAAGCTCCATCTTGGACGTCACGGAAGAATAGAGGCATGACTACAGAAGACATGCAGCGTGCAACTGTGCCACTGTTTACTGTAGCGTAGAGATCCGTCTTAATGACACCAGGATGTACGGCAGTGACCGTAAGTTGAGGGTATCTCTCGGCCAACACGCGAGCATGCAAAATGTTGGCCAATTTTGAGCTTCCGTATCGTGCGCTTGGGCTAGCTTGTTCGGCCTTTTTCTCATCGAACAGGATACCGCCTGATGGAGCAAAGTTGTGGCCGTAACTTGCCAGATTGATGATTCTAACATCCGAGTTCGGCAGTTCCGCAGTTTTGAGCAGAGTCGGCAGTAGAAGCTTGACTAACAGTGCGTGTCCGAGATGGTTGGTGCCAAACTGTATATCGTAATTTTGCTTAGTATGAGAGTAAGGCATAGCCATGACGCCAGCGTTGTTGATCAAAAGATCTAGGCGCGAAGATGTCGAGATGAAGTGTTCGGCAGCTTGCTTGACGGACGCAAAATCTGTAAGGTCGAGGGAGATGATTTTGATATTGGCCTTTGGTACCACAGCTAGGACATCCTGAACTGCTTTCTCCGCTTTGTCCGCTGAGCGCGAGGTCATATATATCGCTTTTGGGTTGTGTTTAGCCAACTGGATGATGGATTCCTTGCCAATACCAACATTTCCTGGACATCCAAGTCAGAATTGAACTTATATTTGGAGCTTGGGATCCAGCAAGAGAGGGACGACAAACCTCCTGTCACAAATATGACCTTGCCAGAGAGATCGGGGATCTGCTGAACTGGGTCGAATGACCCGGACATTCCAAAGCCAAACATCGTGTGGAGAGTCTTCGAAGAAGGGAGTGTGAGAGTTGCAAGGGATGTAGATTACTTGTGTTGCTGATATCGGAGGATACTTGCGGGTGCTCACAGTACTTATAGTGGTCGCGATCTATCAGATTGAGAGAAACTTGAGCTTGAATCTGGATTGCGACAATCAGCTCCGGACCTAGCGCATATCAACATCCGGCCAGGGAGGGCGACCATAAGGCAACGTAGCTAGAGACCGTTTGTGAACGATGTTCTCGATCTTCTTGAAAGCCGTTATGGTTCTGCTCATGAACTCGTTCTCCGACCATTCTCCCAAGACATTGGTCCTTCTTTGTTTCTTTTCCGTCGGCTGCTCCCCACTTCACAACAATGATTGGCTCATCACAGTTGGAGGAGTCATGAGATGCTTGTCAGGCATACGTAAGAACGTTTTAACCTTAGTCGCTAGGAGTTGATGCAACATGGGTGAGCGCAAAGACGAGCAGATGCACTTTTCAACCGCACCTATCTCCGCGTCTTCACCACAACTCACCTCCGGAGTAACGACGAGCCTAATCTCCGTGATTGTCTTATGCCTCGTACCTACGACCATATTTTAAGTCTTGACGCATACGACGGAAGTCTGGACTCCCGAATCTGTTATGTATGTTTCATTCCCGGTCTTGTGCATGTGCGTGACAGAAAACTGGACAGTTTTCATGTCGCTTCCCAAGTGAGCTGGATGAAACGCATGTGTCGAGATCAAAACCACCAATTTCGCATCCCGGTGGATCGAGTATTGCGCGCTTGGAAGAAAAGACACCTCGAGGGATTGCTCAACTTATGACAATGTTGCGCTCCACACCAATGCCCGTTGGGCGGAGGTTGAGGAAACTGCTCGGTGTCGGCTAACAACTGTAGGCTACATTCCCCGCGTCTCTTCCACGACGCACCCTGCGTTTTCTCTTTCCGGCTTGCATCAACCCGGCTTCTCCGTCACCTTCGCATCGTCATGCGACAGGTTGGGAGCTGGTATGCCATCCGACGAGTATCCCTATGACTTGGGCAGCTACCACAGGCCCGTCACCACGACAAATGACTCTTCTCAGAGATGGTTCGACCGTGGTTTGATCTGGACCTACGGCTTCAATCACGAAGAAGCCATCGAGTGCTTCCAACGCGCCATCAAAGAAGATAGCAATTGTGCCCTGGCGTTTTGGGGGCTTGCATATGCTATTGGTCCAAACTACAACAAACCCTGGGAGTTCTTTGATCATGAGGATTTTCTCGAAACTGTGAAGAAGGCAAACGTTGCAGCGAAAGAGGCGCGATTTCGAGAAGCGTCTGCATCACCGCTTGAGCAAGCTCTCATCGAGGCGCTCCAGTCACGCTATCCATCTGATCTATCTCGGAAGTATGATCGGAAGGACTTCGAAGCCTGGAACCAATCTTATGCAGATGCCATGGAAATTGTGTACAAGTCGTTTCCCGATGATCTCGATGTCGCAACACTCTTCGCCGATGCTCTGATGAATGTAACACCTTGGGGCTTGTGGGAACTGAAGACCGGTGAGCCCGCTCCAAGTGCTCATACTCTCAGAGCAAAGGCTGTACTTGACCGCGCTCTGAGCGATCCCGCCTCGGACCGGCATCCTGGGCTCTTGCACATGTACATCCACCTGATGGAGATGTCAAGCACGCCTGAAGTAGCTTTACCCAAGGCCAACCTCCTTCGAGGTCTCGTTCCTGATGCAGGCCATCTGCACCACATGCCTACCCACTTGGACATTTTGTGTGGTGACTATGAAACCGCTGCTATCTGGAATCTGGAAGCCATCAAGGCAGATGAGAAGTTTTTGAGCCGAGCCGGTCCCGTCAACTTCTACACACTGTACCGTTCGCATGACTACCACTTCCGAATCTATGCCGCAATGTTTGCCGGCCAGTCGAAGATTGCTCTGGAAAGTGTCGCAGGTCTTGAGGCGTCACTGCCCGAGAAATTGCTACGTGTTGCGTCTCCTCCGATGGCCGATTGGCTCGAAGGATTTCTATCTGTACGAATACACGTCTTTATCCGATTTGGTATGTGGCAAGATATACTGGCCCTGGAACTGCCGGCCGACGAGAAGCTATTCAGCGTTACCACAGCCTTCGTACTATACGGACGAGGCATTGCCTTTGCTGCCACCGGCCGGGTTCAAGATGCGAGGGATGCAGTCACGAAGTTCGAATCTGCGTCAGACAAAGTTCCGGCATCACGCATGCTGTTCAACAACCGCTGCGTCGACATACTCCAAGTAGCCAGGACAATGTTATACGGAGAAGTCGAATACCGCGATCGCGACTTTGACCAAGCCTTCGAATATCTGGGAAAAGCTGTCTATCTTGACGATAATCTACCGTATGATGAGCCTTGGGGTTGGATGCAACCTACCAGACATGCTCTAGGAGCGTTACTACTGGAACAAGGTAGGACTGATGAAGCAGAGAAGGTGTTCAAAGCCGATCTTGGGTTCGACAACACTCTTCCTCGAGCTTTGCAGCATCCCAACAATGTCTGGTCCTTGCATGGCTACCACGAGTGTCTCATCAAGCTCGGTAAGGTAGGAGAAGCAAGAATTATTGAAGCTCAGTTAGCAGGGGCAGTGTCAAAGGCAGATGTACCAATCAAGTCGTCTTGCTTCTGTCGCAATGGAAAATGAGCGACCTTGTATGCTATTTTGGGGTCGGTAGAGGTTGCGGACTCTGTCTGGCAGATATTGATCTTACGAGGACCGAACATTGGCCATTTGGAATGTGGAGATGACATTATGCCTGGCCCTTGTGCTGGGGTTGTGGACAGCTGAAAGTTGTGTATCGTGCTTGCGCGGCAGTACAAGCCTTCTTGATAGCCACGGGCACTAAATCTCGTGAAGCGCCACCAAGAACATCTTTACTAAAATTCAGATACTTCTTTGACTGGAGATATAGCATCTTTGACATCATCTTCGATCGACTTGCCAGGCCTCTGACGCTATATACTGAAATGCACAGCGAGCAGGATTGTGACTTCACTTTGGTCTACATCTCCGCATAATGATGACCAGGAGATCGAGACAACACTGCGAAAAGTGGAAAGTATAGCCAATAAGGTTTGTCCAGGCATAAACCCGAAGCGGAGCCGGGCATGATTTTCCCCACTTCCATTTCGTGTCAATAAGTCGCCGTATCCATTTGTTTACCCTTCATTCTATGCTCTCCATACCATAAAAGCGATGTCTATGCCATCTATTCGACGCGCTCTCCGCTTCAACCTCGAGTGCGACAAGCATTGAGATAAGCAGCTGTCCTTGTCGCATCTACACGAAACGACCGTTCCCCGCCTCGATGCGAGATGCGATCATGATCTTGAGCTGCCGCTGGCTGTGTGCCTGAGATCCCGGGACGGCTTGAGTACCGAAAGTGTATATCCAAGATGCGTGCCTGAGATGTCACTGCTGGTAGTTCGACTGACCTATGGGATCGAGAGACTGCCGCATGTCACAGAATATTTGTTTTGGCAATGGACATGCAGTCTTCAACCTTTGAGCATAACCAGGCCGTTAGTCACATGCAACTCAAACAAAGTGCAAAGCTGTGGCTGGACATGGTTGTCTCGATGGTGCGACACATTCTTGTCTACAATTGGACCGTCATCATTCCTGAGGCTCCCTTTGTTTATGATCGCAGCCATAAAGGCGCGTGAATCCTCGTATTTCGCAACAAGTCTTCTTGGAACACTTAACGCACCATGCCTAGACCATCTGCCCTCCTCGGCCTACTCTCTATCGCGGCGATTGTCAATGCACAAACCATACCTACTGCAAGTCAGTGTTCCGCCGCGGATGGACAGACTATCACGGACAGCAATGGAAGCACATACCGAGTCACCTGCTCTTCAGACAACAGCGTCGGGTCATACTCTAACGCTGGCGCAAGCTCCTCGTACCTAGACTGCATGAAAGCTTGCGATGCTGCTGCTTCTGCTGGTTGTCAAGGCTTCACTTATGTGGGCGGAGTGGATGGCGTGGGCTCAGGAACCTGCTGGTTGAAGAAGAGTATGGG
Organism: Aureobasidium sp. EXF-8845; assembly: GCA_024195465.1. Classification (NCBI taxonomy): domain Eukaryota; kingdom Fungi; phylum Ascomycota; class Dothideomycetes; order Dothideales; family Saccotheciaceae; genus Aureobasidium; species Aureobasidium sp. EXF-8845. The sequence goes on along the minus strand of SWBH01000064.1, from coordinate 64 downwards.
CACCTACACGACCGCATCCGATAATTACATTTCCGCCATCAGAATAGGCGACGCTGTCTCGTCA